>APFE030683357.1:37767-52860 GCA_000404065.3 Pinus taeda | reverse complement strand
AAGTCAAAGAGGTCTCTCTCTCACACAAGGCAACAAACTCATAACCTTCCTCAAGCTCTAAAGCAATCCTCACACACAACACACCAAATGCCTACAAAGAGCAGCACTAATGCACTATGAATTCCTCTATGTCAAAGTCTATATGTTCCAAAACTAGCTACTCATGGCAATGGTGGAGGCTTATATAGGAGAAGGAGGCTCCATGAATAGTGAAAGGATGAGCTTACCCCCAAGAAAAGTGGGTGACCAGGCGAACAGACATGCCTTAGAAAGGACGGCGACCTTTACAAAGCTAACAACCAAGTCTGGAGTCATTCGGAAGGCTGGCTGTTAGAACAAACTCGCCCAAACAGGATCAGCGTGGGTGCAGAACTGGGTTGGCGCGCTGGTATCGCATCTCAATTACAAAAGAGGTCTGGTCAGCGCGATATAATACAAGCGGAGGGCGCGCTGTTTATGAATTTCGACCAGCGCGGAAAACTCGTGTGCTTCCGCGCTGGCAGCGCACCAGCTATACTGTCATCCGCCAGTCAGCGCGGTTATTTTAATAACAGTCGCGATGATCCAATAAACTTAGGCAAAGAGTGTTTTTTGGCCATTTCAGAGAGCATGAGCATGATGGATTGATTTTATGAAACAGTAGGGAGACTGACAAGGAGACAGTGACATTTTACTGTGTAATAGTCTGAAAGTACGCCACTTATGACATAGACATGTATTCCATTGTGCAAGTCTGATGTCAATGGAAGAATTACATTATGGGAAGGAAAAGGTCATCCACACAGACCACTGGCCTCTACAGTTCATACAGACACAAGGGAAGTTGCAAAACGATTTCCATCAGAAATAGTCCACCTACCTGCAATAGTTCCTTTTGAACATTAAGTATAAGAAGGGTAGCATCAATAATGTCGTTGATTGCCTCAGCCGACCACCGGTCATGGCGCTGATCACTATGCTTGACTCCTGTGGGCACGAGACATTGGGGTGGCTACATCTTTACAAGAGCGATCCAGAATTTAGCAACACATATGAGACACTCCTGGAAGGGAAACAAGTTCCAAATTTTCACCTTCAAGATGCATTATTATGCCACCTAGGACACATATGTTCTCCTTGAAGTGAGCGTGCCAAAATTATTTGGGAGGCGCACTATTGTCGGGTCACTGGATATTTCAGAATAGAGAAAATAGTGGCGATATTGCAGAAGTATTTTTATTGGCCGAAACTTCGTCAAGATTTTGGGAAGTACATTAAATCTTGCACCGCTTGCGCCATTGCTAAACCAACCATCAAGAATCAAGGCATGTATACTCCTCTACCTTCTCTTAGTCGGCCTTGGGAATTTGTCTTCATGGATTACATGTCAGGACTTCCTTCTACTAAGCACGACAATGATTGCATTTTCGTGGTCGTCAATGAATTCTCTAAGTTGTTCATCATGGAGGCCTGCAAGAAGAGTATCACAGCAGAGGCCACTGCTAAGATCTTCTTTGAGTGAGTGTGGGTACACTTTGGAATCCCACAGTCCATTGTCTCAGATCAAGACAACATATTCCTCAGTGCATTTTGGTCAAGTCTCTGGTCGATGATGGATACAAAACCTACTAAGTCCACGACTTTCCATCCCCAAACTGATGGCCAAACAGAGGTTGTCAATAGGATGATTGTACGCATTCTACACATGTACAACTCGAAGCATCCACGCACATGGGATAAAAGCCTCCCCTATGTCCAACACAACTACAATAGAGCTCTCCATAACTCATCGGGCCATAGCCCCTTTCAAGTAGGGCTAGGATTTCAGCCATTATGTCTCATTGATGTGGCCATACCATTTGCAGCTACTCAAGTAGATTTGGCTCATGTCCAGTTCAAAGCAGACATGGCTAACAACTTCATTGAGCACATTCAATACATCTACCAGCAGGTCCATGATATATTGGACATAGCCAATGCTAAGTACAAGCAGCGCCATGATCAACATCGGGTGTCGCACAAGTTCCAGGTGGGCAACAAAGTTTGGCTACATTTGTAGACGGAGCACCTCGCTGGACCCCACCACAAGATTCGCCCACTCCGATATGGACTATACACCATCACCAAGTTTGTAGTGTACAATTCCTTCGATCTTAGCATTCCACAATTCCTTGGTCTACACCCAGTGTTCAATGTAGACCACTTTTGGCCATACTTTCCACCATTGCTGGACACATCTGACATTGCAGAAAAAATCACACCAACAGAGCTAAACCCATACTGCATGGAACAAGCCACCACTAATCAGATCATGGAAACACAGATCAAGAACACTTGCCAGCAAAAGGTCCAACTATATTAGGTTGTGAAAGTTGGCTCGCCAAGGACCAAGTTCAACAAAAGTTTCCCCGTCTCATGGAGGCACTCAACGCAATGGGGACCATTGCTTCCTAAGGGGGGAGGAATGATCCAGGTGGATATTGGTGGCCACCCGCCTATTCCACTTGGACCCCCAACACTATCTCTTTCAGTTTTTCGGTTTCCTTAATTGTAGCATAGTTTACTATTTTTGGCAGTCTTTCGGGTCTTGAACTTCCAGAGTCATTTTGATGCCCTAAACAACGTTTTTAGGCAAAACAAAGAGATTGAAAACATCCTAAATTAGCTTTCTAGTTTATTTTCGGCCTTTTCTTTGAGATCTTCAAAACGAGGTATTATAATAGCCAAACAGAGATCGTATGCCAAAGTTGTGATCCTGGGAAGTTGATGTACCAATTTACCCAAAAAGGGCCCACAATTTTAGCGCTTCATCTCCTAGGGTTAGGTTTTTGGATGTTTAGGGTTTTCCATTATTTCTCAATAATAAAAAGGCCTTTGAGCCTCACTGTAACACAGTTCAGAGGCATGTAACTGCCACATCTCTTCTCAGAAATAAGCTACCATCGCCCGAGCTATCTTATTTCCACTCTGTTTGTAAGCACAGTTCAATATTTTTCTATTAATGAAATGAAGTGTTTTTCTGTTGCATCTTTGTATTTATGATTATATTTGTAAGTTGTTTCGTACCTCTTTATGTTCGGACCACACAATTTTATGGCTATGAGATTATTCTTGCTATCCCAACACTTTTAAAAATAAACCATCAATTGATATTATCATTCTTATGATAATATTCTTTTAAAAAACTTAATTTTATTTTATTAATAATTACATGCACAAATTGCCTAACATATATTTTACTGGTCTACATCCATCTTAATCCCATATATTTCAAGCGTTAAGTGATATCAAATCTCTCAAAGTGTAAACATCCTTTAGAATATGAAACTTGAGAAAAAAAAATTGCACCTCAAGGGATTTCAACCCTCTCAATGCTTGATAGATCCAATGTTAAGATGGAACTATGCTAGGTATACACTATATTGGACTTAATCAACCTCCTAACACATTTAGGGTTACATAAACATAATATTCAACCAAATCATATTCTAAAATATGTTATAAAAACTAATCATAAAATACTTTAACACACACAATTAAAATTACAATGGATTTTTCTTAAACCATCGTTGGGAAATTTTATTAATCAAAATGTATTGGTAGGCTCACAACAAAGATACATGAGACTAAAATTATGGTTCAAAAGTGTCTAGATTCTATAACATGCTTGTTTGAGACCAAGCCTTCCAAAGCAAAGATAAGCAAAAACACGGTCATAAAATCTCCTAACTGTATACAATATAAAGAAAATACCCAAAATTTGACAAACTTTATGACACATTCAAATTAAGTTGGAGTATTATAACCATTGACCTAGAGGAAATACTCTTGTTCCACTGCATTGAAACATGTCCAAATTTGGGAGCACAGGTGTAGAAGGAAGAGTTATCTGGATGACCAAATTGTTTAAGGAAGAAGGAGACCGAGGTCGTGGAGTACCTTTGTGCTTAATCTCTTCTAATTGGCTTCGTAGATACCCAATTTCATCCTTTTCCTTTTGGAGTTATTACCAATGATAGATCAAGATGTCCATGAGTGTTATAATCAAAGTCACCAAAATATCGACATGAATTTGCATTCGACAAATAGAGCCTTAGATTTCCTACTTTGGTTGTCGAGCAATTGAGCGACTTTCGCAGTCTCAAGAATGCGTGAGAGGCCATGGTGAGGAGATAATGAATATAAGATAGTCTCACTTCCAACAAAAAGAAGACAAAGAAGTCTAGTGGAAGCTACAAGGAGGTAAGATATCTACAAGCCTCCTCTAAATGTCATAAGGATGCACAACAACTAAGGCTTCATCATGGTGATGACAACCACAACCATGTCCCTTAACTTGTGCTGAAAAATGCAACAAGAAATTCTCAATTTGATTTTTCTTGATTAAATTGAGAAAATTTGAATTTCCACATCAACAGACAACTTGGATGCAGTTAACTGAGGTGGCATGGCTCTTGTGACACATTTAGCTTAGTAAATTGGAGTTGGAGGAGTTAAAGTTCAATTAAGCATGTGTGATTGCTAATTTGTCGCAGTCAAGGTTAGTGATCTTAGGTTGTTGTCAGTTAAACTAGTTCTAATTGTTGAAGGAACTAGTGGAGGGTCGGTTGTGCAGTGGGACTTCAGTGAAACTCAACGATCATCCAGTTAACTGATCAATCACCTCAAAATAGCTAGTGCATCCAGAGAATTTGAGTTCCCTAGGCTTAGTGGAGATTCCAAGGTAGTGTAACACTAGTTGTAGACTAGTTTTGAGTGTACATGTGTTGCATGCAGTTATATGATCAACTTTGGGAATTACACAATCAATTTTGGAGAAATTCCTATATAATAGGGGCCTAATTTCTCAAGGTATTGTGCAGGGAAATATGGGCTCAAACAGAGGCAAAATTTGACTAAGTCTGGGTCAGAGCTTCTCAGTGAGCAGAGAGATAGTCTATTCACTCGCGCTTTGTGCTCAGTTGAGAAAAGCAATTGTAATACATCTTTATTCATCAGATTAATGCAAACAGGCATTGGGGTTTTTACTAGACTGCTTTCCCCTAGAAAAATATTGTGTGTGTGTGTGTTATTTCTTATTACATGTCTGAAATTATTGCTCTATATTATGAATTAATTTCGGCAAAGTAGTAGATTAGGTTTTTGTCTTGTGATTTTGATTAAATTTTCATGAGCAATTGTAAATCTACAACATAATTTCTATATGGTATCAAAGCAGGATTCACATTAGAGCAGGAATTTCGAATTTTTTTCTCAGGAGGTTCAAGCTTGAAGTTCAATGTAGTAGAATCTCTTAAGAGTTAAGAAGATGACCTTCAATGGGCTAAGGCTAGAGTATGCCTTGGAAGGCAACTCTAATTTCATCACATGGAAGGATTACATGGAGGTAGTATTGGATGACAATGGATTGCTAGAATACATCAAGACAGATGTTGCAAAACCAGTGGAATCTAATGCCCAGAACCTTGCTCGGTGGAAGAAACATGTAGCCAGGATGAGGAGAATAATATTGGAGGGAGTAAAAGATCTCATTATCTCAAATCTCCATGGAAAAGAAACTTCATTTGCAATATGGAAAGAAGTAACATAATTGTTCGAGAATAATAGTGACCATAGGAAGTTAGCCCTCAAGGATAGACTTCGAAGTATCAAGATGCAGATAAATAACACTATTCTGCGGTATCTGAGCAGGTTCACATAATGTCATGATGAACTTGGCGAGGTTGGTGTTAATGTTTCAGAAGATGACTTGGTAAGTGTAGCCCTTCTAGGCCTTCCCAAGAACTAGCATAGCTACCAAGATTTAATGAATGGGAGGGATAAACTACTGAATTGGGAACACTTATGGTTTGATTTGGTGCAAAAGGAAATAAGGCGGAATACCAGAGATGGGACTTCATCCAAGGGCGAGCACGAAGAAAACTTTGCATTGGTTGGAAAGAGAAAGAAGGGAAAAGGGAAGAAATCTTAATCCAACCCAGAGTCTAGACAAGGTGGGAAATAAGAAATATTTTCCCAAAATTAAATGCTTCCATTGTGATGAATTCGGGCACTATGCCACGAAGTGTCCACAATAAAAGTAAAGCAAGAAGACCTCAAGAGGAGCAATAGGTGAAGCTTTGGCTTCATAGTTCGAGCTTGACTTTATCCTTATCACATGCATGACCATCACAGTGATGGGGAACATGTAGTAGTAGAGAGTTTTTCAGTGAACTAGAGGAGAAAGACTTGCAAATGCACATTGAGATGTGGGACGACAAAAGGTACAATGCAACCGAGGTTGGTACGATCACCTTTTAGAGGGAGTTGAGCTCCCCTCTTAGGCTCAAGGATGTCATGTTCGTTCCAGGCCTAAAGAAAAGTCTCATATTTGTTGCAGTTTTGGAAGACCATGGTTATGATGTGATCTTCAGTAAAGGAAAAAGAATTTCTAAGACACATAGCCATGATACAAGTGAAGCAGATCGAGGTTCATATGAAGAAACTATGTAAGCTAGATGTGGTATACTGTGTTTCATTAAGCACTAAGGCAGAGAAGGGTGCAGAGTTGTGTGTCGGTGAACTTTGGCACAAAAAAATTGGTTATTTGCATCATGGCGCCCTAAAGAATATGCAGTAAATAAACACAATCCTCCCAAAAGGAGCACTTGAGAAACATGGTGTATGCAAAGGATGTACTTTGGGAAAGTACACATAATCCACATTCTATGATCGGGACAATAAAGCACATGCAATCCTACAAAGGATCCACTTTAATGTTTGTGGACCTTTCTCGACAACCTCCACTACCAGGCACAAATATTTTGTCATTTTTATTGATGACTTCTCACTGAAGTGTTAGATCTTCTTCATGCGGAAGAAAGATGAGACATTCTCCAAGTTCGTAGAATTCAAGGCACTGTTTATGAAAGAAACTGACAAGAAGGTGAATGCACTCAGGAGCGATAATGGAGGTGAGTAGATGTCGAATGAATTTAAAAAATTATGTGCAAAAGAAGGCATTCGACGAGAGTTGATAACACCCCACAAACCACAACAAAATGGGGTGGCTAAGAGAAAGAATCGTAGCATTGTGGGAGAAGTGAGGGCAATGTTGCATGACCAAGGTCGATCACTGCACTTGTGAGTAGAGGCATGCAACACAATAGTTTACTTGCAAAACTATAGTCCTCATCAGATTCTGGGCATGATTACACTAGATGAGGCTTTCTCGAGGAGAAAGCCGGATGTGTCGCACTTTAGGTTTTTTGGAGCCTCTGTCTATTCTTATCCAAAGAATCAAGGAAGAAGCTTGAGTCAATGATAAAATTGGGGGTATTTGTGGGTTACACAAAAACTCCCCATAACTACCTATGTACTTTACATCCCTCAAAATGACAGTTATGTGAAGGGATGTAAATTTTGATGAGGAGAAAGCGATGCAGTGCTCTCATGAGAGGGAGCTTCAGATCCCATGAGAAGAGGATATTTTAGCTCCAAAGGAGGAGCCTAAAGAAGTTTTGGAGCAGCCACAAATTGAGGAGTAGAGAGTGGAGATAGTTACTCAAGCATAACCATTTAGAGAAGGCATAAAAAGAACCAGGGAAGCTAAGAGACTTGTGCAGGATCCAAGGGAGAATGTGGGTGCTCCATCAAATTTCCATAGGCAAAGAAGGTATCCTAATCGGTACATTAGCTACATGGCTCTAATGACTAAGCTTGTAGAGACTGAGCCATCCTCTTTCGAGGAAGCAATAGAGCAACTTGTATGGGTTGATGCAATTGTAGAGGAATACAAATCCATTGTAAGGAACAATGTTTGGGAAGTGGTCCCATGACCAACAAAGAAATTCGTTGTGGGTTCAAGATGAATCTTCAAGGTTAAGCATGAAGCAAATGGAATCATAAAGAAGTATAAGCCAGATTTGTGGCCAAGGCGTAATCTCAAGTTGAGGGAATTGACTATGAGGAGACCTTTTCTCCTGTAGCAAGGTACTCATCCATTAGACCAATTCTTGCTCTAGCTGTGCAGATGGGGTGGAATATCCATCAGATGGATGTAAAAACATCATTTCTAAATGGGGTTACTGAGAAGAAGGTGTACATCGAGCAACTATAAGGCTTTGAAAATTTGTATCGAGAGTCTCATGTGTGCAGACTCAAGCAAGCGTTGTATGGTCTCAAACAAGCACCCCATGCTTCGTACACCAGGGTCGATAGCTATCTCATTGGTTTGGGCTTCACCAAAAGTGATGCATATGCAAACCTCTATCATATCTTGGTAGAATGTAATTTACTTATTATTGTATTATATGTTGATGACTTATTTTTAACTGGTGATAAACAATTGATCAGATCTTGCAAGGAGGACCTTGTAAGGGAATTTAAAATGAAGGACATGGGTCTCATGCACTACTTCTTCGGGTTGGAAGTATGGTAAGGCAATGGGGAATTGTTTGTCTCTCAAGGCAAGTATGCAAATGAGATATTGCATAGATTCTGCACGGAGAGTTGCAAGCCCATGGAGACACCTTTAGTGGCAAACTAGAGGAAGGAGGATGCCAATTCAGGTGAAGAAGTGGATGTTACTATTTACTGACGATTAGTGGGTTCACTAATGTATCTTGTGAACACATGACCAGCTATGTGCCATGCAATCAACTAGCTAAACCAAGCTATTGTTAGGCCAACCAAGTTATTTTGGAAGGCAACTAAGCATGTTTTACAATACGTTAGAAGCACTACCCAGTTTGGACTATGGTACAGACAGACAGAGGGAGTGAAGTTTGTGGTTCAACATATGCAGATTGGGCGGGGAGTCCATCAAATGAAAAGAGTACATTAGGTGGAATTTTCAATGTTGAGTTTGCAATAGTTTCCTGGTATAGAAAGAAGAAAATATTTGTGGCTCTAAGCTCGATAGAAGCATAATACATAGTTGCAAGTCAAGCAACATGTGAGGCGATCTGGATGAGAAATATACTCGTGGGGCTATTTGGTTCGACGATGGATCTAACTGTGATATATTGTGATAATCAAAGTTGCATCAAGCTCTCTAAGAATCTGGAAAATCAATTGGAACAAGCTAACAATCACATAAATCTTAAACCTGAAAGATCCTTTATATCCTGAAGATGAACCACAATTGTGGGTTCAAAACGTCGATCTCTAAATCAACATGAATGTGATGGATCTGAAAAATAACTGGAACAAGCTAACAACTACAGAAATCTTAAATTTGAAAGATCCTTTATCCTTAATATGAACCACAGTTGTGGGTTTGAAACGTCGATCTCTAAATCAAGATGAATGAGATGGATCCAGAAAATCAATTGAAACAAGTTAACAATCGTAGAAATCTGAAATCTAAAAGATCCTTCGTATCGAGAAGATCAACCATAGTTGTGGGTTTGAAACGTTGATCTCTAAATCAACATGAATGCGATGGATCCTTAAAATCAATTCAAATAAGCTAACAATCGCAGAAATCTTAAATCTCAAAGATTCTTTATATCTTAAAGATGAGCCAAAATTGTGGGTTCGAAACGTTGATCTCTAATTCAACATGAATGTGATAGATTCAGAAAAACAATTGGAAGAAGCTAAACATCACATAAATCTTAAATATGAAAGATCCTTTGTATCCTGAAGATGAACCATAGTTGTGGGTTCGAAACATCGATCTCTAAATCAAGATGAATGTGATGGATCCGGAAAATCAATTAGAACAAGCTAATAATCACATAAATCTTAAATCTGAAATATCCTTTGTATCATGAAGATGAACCACATTTGTGGGCTTGAAATGTCGATATCTAAATCAACATGATTGCGATGGATCCGGAAAATCAATTGGAACAAGCTGACAATCGCATAAATATTTAATATGAAATTATCACCCTACATGGAAGGGATATAATGAAAGATCCTTTGTATCCTGAAGATGAACCACAGTTTTGGGTTTGAAATGTCGATCTCTAAATCAACATGAATTCGATGGATCCAAAAAATCAATTGGAAATAGCTAACAACCATAGAAATCTTAAATATGAAATTATTACCCTACATGGAAGGGACATAATGAAAGATCATTTGTATCCTAAAGATGAACTACAGTTGTGGGTTCAAAACATCGATCTCTACATCAACATGAATGTGATGGATCCAAAATATCAATTGGAATAAATCTTATTTTTCACGATCGATCCAAGAATACAGATATCGGTTATCACCATTTATGGGACTGTGTGCAGAAGCATATAATGTTGCTTCAGTGCATTCCGACAGAGGAACAAGATGTTGACATTTTGACAAAGGTCTTGTCAAGAGGGAAGTTTGAGTTCCACAGGTGCAAGATAGGGGTGGTTGATAATCCCCTTCTCGTTGAGATGGAGTGTTGAAAAATATAGCAAGAAATTCTCAATTTGATTTTGCCTTGATTAAATTGAGAAAATTCAAATTTCCACATCTACATGACAACTTGGATGTAGTTAACTGAGGTGACATGGATCTTGTCACTCAGTTACCTCAGTGATCATCCAGTTAATTGATCAATCAAACCAAAATAGCTAGTGCATGTAGAGAATTCAAGTTCCCAAGGCTTGGTGGAGATTCCAAGGCAGTGTAATATCAGTTGTAGACTAGTTTTAAGTGTACAAGTGTTGCATGCAGTTAGATGATCAACTTTGGGAATTGCGCAATCCATTTTGGAGAAATTCCTAAATAATAGGGGCCCAATTTCTTAAGGAATTGTGATAGGAAATAATGGCTCAAACAAAGGAAAAATTTGACTAAGTATAGGTCAGAGAATCTCAGTGAGCAGAGAGATATGTCATTGACTCGTAGGTTGTGCTCAGTTAAGAAAAGCAATTGTAATACATCTCTATTCATCATATTAATGCAAGCAGGCATTGGGATTTTTAGCAGATTGTTTTCCCCTAGAAAAATCTTGTGTGCATATGTTTTATTTCTTATTACATGTCTGAAATTTTTGTTCTAGATTGTGAATTACTTTCTGTAGAGTAGTAGAGTAGGTTTGTGTCTTGTGATTTTGATTAAAATTTCATGAGAAATTGCAAATCTACAACATAATTTCTATGTGGTATCACAAAAGGATTCACATTAGAGCAAGAATTTTGAAGTTCTCTCTCAGGAGGTTCGAGTTTGAAATTCAGTGTAGCAAGATATCTTCAGAGTTGAGAAGATGACCTTCAACGGGCTTCGGCTAGAGTATGCCTTATAAGGCATCTCTAAATCTCATGGAAGGATTGCATGGAGGCAGTATTGGATGACAATGGATTCCAAGAATACATCAAGACAAATGTTGCAAAACCGGTGGAATCTGATGCCCATAACCCTACTCAGTGGAAGAAAGATGTAGTCAGGACGAGGAGAATAATATTGGAGGGAGTACAAGATCTCATTGTCTCAAATATCCATGGAAAATAAACTTCATTCACAATGTGGAAAGCACTGACATAATTGTTCGAGAATAGTAGTGACCATAGGAAGTTGGAGCTCAAGGATAAACTTCAAAGTATCAAGATGTAGAAGAATGACACTATTCCACAATATCTGAGTAGGTTCACACAATGTCGTGATGAACTTGGTGGGGTTGGTGTTAATGTTCCAGAAGATGACTTGGTAAGACTAGCCCTTTTAGGCCTTCTTAAGAGCTGTCATAGCTACCAAGATTCAGTGAATGGGAGGGAGAAACTACCAAATTGGGAACACTTATGGTTTGATTTGGTACAGGAGGAAATAAGGTGGAATGCTAGAGATGGGACTTCATCCAAGGGAGAGGATGAATAAAACTTTGTATTGGTTGGAAAGGGAAAGAAGGGAAAAGGGAAGAAATATCAATTCGAATGAGAGTCCATCCAAGGGGGGAAGAAGAAAGATTTGTCCAAAATTAAATGCTTCCATTGTCATGAATTCAGGCACTATGCCACGAAGTGTCCACACAAAAAGGCAAGCAAGAAGACCTCAAGAAGAGCAGCAGGTGAAGCCTTGGATTCATAGTCTGAGCTTCACTTTACCGTTATCACATGCATGTCCATCACAATGATGGGGAGCGTGTGGTACTTGGACTTAGGTGCATTGTTCCACATTACATGGTGTAAAGAGTTTTTCAGTAACCTGAAGGAGAAAGACTTGCAAATGGACATTGAGTTGGGGATGACATAAGGTACAATGTGAACACGATTGATACAGTCACCTTTCAGAGGGAGTTAGGCTCCCCTCTCAGGCTCAAGGATGTCATGTTCATTCCGGATCCAAAGAAAAAATCTCATCTATGTTGTAGTTTTGGAAGACCATGGTTATGATGTGATCTTCCGTAAAGGAGAAACATTTGTGAGACGCATAGCCACGGTACAGGTGAAGCAGATTAGGGTTCATGTGGATAACCTATGTAAGTTAGACGTGGAAGATTATGCTACGTTAAGTAATAAAGTAGAGAAGGTGCAGAGTCGTGATGTCAGTGAATTTTGGCACAAAGACTTGGCCATTTGCATCCTGGCACCCTAAATATTATGCAGCAAATAAACACAAGCCTCCCCAAAGGAGCACTTGAGCAAAAAGATGTATGAAAAGGATGTACTTCGGGGAACACATAATCCATATTCCATGGTCGAGACAACAAAGCACATGTAATCGTAGAAAGGATCCACTCTGATGCTAGTGGACCTTTCTCGACAGCCGCCACTCCCAGGCACAAATATTTTTTCATTTTTATTAATGACTTCTCACTGAAATGTTGGATCTTCTTCATGCAGAAGAAAGATGAGACATTCTCCAAGTTCATAGAATTCAAGGCACTAGTTGAGAAAGAAACTAATAAAAAAGTGAAGGCTCTCAGTAGCAATAATGGAGGTGAAAACGTGTTGAATGAATTTAAAAAAAAATGTGCAAAAGAAGGCATTCAACGAGAGTTAACAACACCCCACAACTCACAGCAGGATGGGGTGGTTGAGAGAAAGAACCGTAGCATTGTGGGAGAAACAAGGGTGATGTTGCAAGACCAAGGCCTACCACTACACTTATGGGCAGAGGCATGCAATGCAATAGTTTATTTGCAGAACCAGAGCCCTCATCGAATTCGGTGCATGATTACACCGGATGAGGCTTTCTCAGGGAGAAAGATGGATGTGTCACACTTAAGGATTTTTGGAGCCTCTGTTTATTGCCATGTCTCCAAATAATCAAGGAAGAAGCTTGAGATGACAACAAAATTGGGGTTATTGTGGGTTACACAAAAACTCCCCATAACTATCGTGTGTACTAGCCATCACTTAGAATGAAAGCTATGTGAAGGGATGTAAAATTTGATGAGGAGAATGCGATGTGGTGATCTCTTGAGAGAGAGCTTCATATCCCACTAGAAGAGGAGCTTTTAGCTCCAAAGGAGGAGCCTCAAGAAGTTGTGGAGAAACCACAAATTGAGGATCAGAGAGTGGAAACAATCACTCAAGAAAAACCATCCAAAGAAGGCAAAAAAAATAACCAGGGATGTTGAGAGACTTGTGCAGGATGTGAGGGAGAATGTGGGTGCTCCTTCAAATTTGCATAGGTAGAGAAGATCTCCTGATCGGTACACTGGCTACATGGCTCTAATGGCTGAGCTTGTAGAGGCTGAGCCATCCTCTTTTGAGGAAGCAATACAACAACCTATATGGGTTGATGCAATGGTGGAGGAATATGAATCCATTGTAAGGAACAGTGTTTGGGAAGTGGTCCCAAGACCAAAATATAAATCAGTTGTGGGTTCGAGATGGATCTTCAAGGTTAAGAAAGTAGCAAATGGAAGCATAGAGAAGTATAAGCCAAATCTGTGGCCAAGGGGTACTCTCAAGTTGAGGGAATTAACTATGAGGAGACCTTTTTCTCTTGTTGCAAGGTACTCATCCATTAGATCAATTATTGCTTTAGTTAAGCAAATGGGGTGGAAGATCCACTAGATGGATGTAAAAACATCATCTCTCAATGGAGTTATTTAGGAGGAGGTATACATCGAGCAACTAGAAGGCTTTGAGACTTTTGTTCGAGAGTCTCATGTGAGCAGACTAAAGCAAGTGTTGTACGGTCTCGAACAAGCACCCCGTGCTTGGTACACCAGGATTGATAACTATTTGATTGATTTGGGTTTCACCAAAAGTGAAGTAGATGCAAACCTCTATCATATCTTGGTAGAAGGTAAATTGCTTATTATTGTCTTATATGTTGGTGATTTATTTTTAATTGGTGATGAACAACTGATCAGATCTTGCAAGGGAATTTGAAATGAAGGACATGGGTCTCATGCACTACTTCCTTGAGTTGGAAGTATGGCGAGGCGATGGGGAAGTATTTGTCTCTGAAGCAAGTATGCAAATGAGGTACTGCAAAGCTTCTGCAATGAAAGTTGCAAACCAATGGAAGCACCTCTAAGGACCAACTAGAGGAAGGAGGATGCCATTTCAGGTGAAGAAGTGGATGCTACTATTTACCGACATGTAGTGGGTTCACTGATGTATCTTGTGAACACACAACCAAATATGTGCTATGCAGTCAACCAGCTAAGCCAAGATATGGTTAGGCTAACCAAATTATTTTTAAAGGCAGTTAAGCATGTTTTACGGTACCTCAAAGGCATTACCCAGTTTGGACAATGGTACAAATAGACAAAGGGAGTGAAGTTGTGGCTTCACAAATGTAGACTGGGTGGGGAGTCCATCAGACCAAAATAATACACTAGGTTGAATTTTCAGTGTTGGGTCCGCAACAGTTTCCTGGTATAGTAGGAAGCAAAGATTTGTGGCGCTAAGCTCGACAGAAGCATAATACATGGTTGCAAGTCAAGCAACATGTGGGGTGATCTAGATGAAAAAGATACTTGTGGGATTGTTTGGTCAGATGATGGATCCAACTGTCATCTACTGTGATAATCAGAGTCACATCAAGCTCTCTTTGAATCCTGTTTTTCACGATTGATCCAAGCATATAAATATCTGTTGAAAATAATACTGAGAGGGGGGGGTGAATTAGTATTATCTATTTCTTTTACCAAATCTTCCTTATTTATACTTTGAATTATTTTTGCATATCAGTACCATAAAATAATGAGCATGAACAAGAAAAACAGACAGTCACATCAAA
>APFE030683357.1:0-30720 GCA_000404065.3 Pinus taeda | reverse complement strand
GGGGGGTGAATCAGTATTATCTAGTCCTTTTAACAATTCTTCCTTATTTATACTTTGAGTTATTTTTGCATATCAGTACCATAAAACAATGAGCATGAACAAGAAAAACAGACAGTCACATCAAAGAACACCAGATATAAGGTGGAAACCCAATGTGGGTGAAAACCACCTGTTGCAATATGTCTCTATCTTCTTTTAAATTAGAAACTCCTTTTACAATGGTCTTGTACTGGTGCAGTCCTTTACCAGTACGCAGGCTGCAACCTGCAGAGAGCTACAACTCTCTCTCGTTTTCCAATCTTTTCTGGAAGGGAGCTACAACCCCCTACTTCTTTTCAAGGACCACTTTTCATAAATTTTCAAACTGGATCCATATACATCAAACGATCATCAAGTACATGTAAATTACACAGTCAGCTGCAGTAACCAGATCAACTATAACAGAACTAAACCCAGAAGACCTTTTCAACAGAAAAATTCAGTCAACAGAAGATCTTAAGACAGATACCCAGTTTTCCTTTCACTGGCCTGCGTCCCCACGCACTTCACCTTCTGTGCCCCTGCGTATACCCGCATACAGCGTTCTGCTGCACCGCGTGCCTACGCACTTGTTCTTCAGTCGCGCTGCGTACTGTTGCTGAAGGTACGCACCCAGATATACTATCGCGCCGCGTACTTCACTAAAGCCACGCACCCAAAGACACTATCGCGCCGCGTACTGTTTCTGTGCGTACACACCTGAACCTCTGTCGCTCTGCGTACCCACGCACTGCGCCTTCGTCGCCTTTGCGTACCCACGCACTGCCCCTTCATTGCTTCTGCGTACCCACGCACTCGCACCGTTAATCACCTGCGTACCTTTGATTAGGGCCGAAATACAGTCAGATGCTCAGATCTGGTCTTGCGCTCGAGAGATCACCCTTCACAGATTCGCTTTCAATTTCTCTTTTATAGATCAAGCTTTTAAACTGAGAACCCAATATTTCAGATCTTAAGATATTCAATTTTCAAAAGATGCTCAAGCCAAATGATCTCCTTTGCTTTATATAGGCAAGCTCTTCCTCAAATCATGGATCAATACCACGGCCCAAAACCATAATAATACAATACCGTCGGCTAAATACCAAAGGTTAAACATAAGAAACCCCACGTGTGCGCGCTTTACTGCCTTGAAGAGTGTGCACTGGGGGTACGCACCTTCTGAACGGGTGACCTGCGGGCATGTACGCACTTTTTGTATGGAATACCTGTGTGTACGCGCCTTTTGTACTGAGTACCTGCGTACCCATTATTTTCTCCAATATTTGAAAGCTAACCATCATTCTCTGCTACTGACCTGATATACAGTGCTCCATCACTTGCAAGAGTTGCCATCAAGGACAACACTTTATCCATAATGCCAACAATATCTTGTATCACCATTTATGGGACTGTGTGCAGAGGCAGATAATGTTGCTTTAGTACATTCTGACATAGGAACAATATGCTGACATTTTGACAAAAGCCTTGTTAAGAGGGAAGTTTGAGTTCCACAGGTGCAGGATAGGGGTGGTTGCTAATCCCTTTCTTGTTTTGAGGGATTGTTGAAAAATGCAGCAAGAAATTCTCAATTTGATTTTGCCTTAATTAAATTGAGAAAATTCAAATTTCCACATTAACATACAACTTTGATGCATTTAATTGAGATGACATGGCTCTTGTCACTCAGTTAGCTCAGTGATCATCTAGTTAACTAATCAATCAACCCAAAATAACTAGTGCATGCAGAGAATTCAAGTTTCCCAGGCTTGGTGGAGATTCTAAGGTAGTGTAACATCAGTTGTAGACTAGTTATGATCGTACAAGTGTTGCATGAAGTTAGATGATCAACCTTGGGAATTGCGCAATCCATTTTGGAGAAATTCGTAAATAATAGGGGCCTCATTTCTCAAGGAATTGTGCATGGAAATAGGGGATCAAACAGAGGCAGAAATTAACTAAGTCTAGGTCAGAGCTTCTTAATGGGCAGAGAGATAGGTTATTCACTCGTAGGTTGTGCTCAGTTGAGCAAAGCAATTGTAATGCATCTCTATTCATCATATTAATGAAAGCACTAAGGTGGAGAAGGTGTAGAACCATGATGTCGGTGAAATTGGGTACAAAATACTTGGCCATTTGCATCATGGCGCCCTAAAGATTATGCAACAAATAAACACAAGTGTCCACAAAGGAGCACTTAAGCAACATGATGTATGCAAAGGATGTGCTTTGGGGAAGTACACATAATCCACATTCCATGATCGAGACAACAAAGCACATGCAGTCCTAGAAAGGATCCACTCTAATGTATGTGGACCTTTCTCAATAGCCTCCACTACCAGGCACAAATATTTTATCATTTTTATTGACGACTTCCCACTGAAGTGTTGGTTCTTCTTCACGCAGAAGAAAGATGAGACATTCTTCAAGTTTGTATAATTCAAGGCATTAGTTGTGAAAGAAACTGACAAGAAGGTGAAGGCTCTCAAGAGCGATAATGGAGGTGAGTAGATGTCGAATGAATTTAAAAGTTTATGTGCAAAAGAAGGCATTTGACGAGAGTTGACAATACCCCACAACCCACAGCAGAATGGGGTGGTTGAGGCAAAAAATTGTGGCATTGTGGGAGCAAGGAGGGCGATGTTGCATGACCAAGGCCTACCACTGCACTTGTGGGCAGAGGCATGCAACACAATAGTCTATTTGTAGAATTAGAGTCCTCATCGGATTCTAGGCTTGATTACAATGGATGAGTCTTTCTCAAGGAGAGTCGGATGTGTTGCACTTTAGGATTTTTGGAGCCTCTATTTATTGCCATGTCTCCAAAGAATCAAGGAAGAAGCTTGAGTTGATGACATAATTGGGGGTATTTGTGGGTTAGACAGAAACTCCCCATAACTAATGTGTGTACTTGCCATACCTCAGAATGATAGTTGTGTGAAGGGATGTAAAATTTGATGAGTAGAAAGTGATGCGGTTATCTCTTGAGAGGGAGCTTCAGATCCCACCAAAAGAGGATCTTTTTGCTCCAAAGGAGGAGCCTCAAGAAGTTGTGGAGCAGCCAAAAATTGAGGAGAAGAGAGTAGAGACAGTCACTCAAGGAGAACCATCCAGAGAAGGCAAAAAAAGAACCAGGGAAGCTGAGAGACTTGTGCAGGATGCGAGGGAGAATGTGGGTACTCCAAATTTGTTTAGGCAGAGAAGGTCTCTTGATTGGTACACTGGCTACATGGCTCTAATGACTGAGCTTGTAGATATTGAGCCATCCTCTTTCGAGGAAACAGTAGAACAACCTGTATGGGTTGATGCAATGGTGGAGGAATACGAATCCATTGTAAGGAACAATGTTTGGGAAGTGGTCGTAAGACCAATAGATAAATCAATTGTGGGTTTGAGATGGATCTTAAAGGTTAAAAAGACAACAAATGGAAGCATAAAGAAGTATAAGCCATATTTGATTCCAAGGGGTACTCTCAAGTTGAGGGAATTGACTATGAGGAGACCTTTGCTCCTATAGAAAAGTACTCATTCGTTAGATCAATTCTTGCTCTAGCTATGTAGATGGGGTGGAAGATCCACTAGATGGATGTAAAAACATCATTTCTCAATGGGATTATTGAGGAGGAGGTGTATATCAAGCAAATAGAAGGCTTTGAGACTTTTGATCGAGAGTCTCATGTGTGCAGACCTAAACAAGCATTGTACAGTCTCAAACAAGCACCCCGTGCTTCGTACACGATGATAGATAGCTATCTCATTGGTTTGGGCCTCACCAAAATTGAAGCAGATGCAAACCTCTATCATATCTTGGTAGAAGGTAAATTGCTTATTGTCTTGTATGTTGATGATTTATTTTTAACTGGTGATGAACAACTGATCAGATATTGCAAGGGAATTTGAAATAAAGGACATGGGTCTCATGCACTACTTGGGTGGGAAGTATGGCAAGGCGATGGGGAATTGTTTGTCTCTCAAGGCAACTGTGCAAATGATATACTACAAATATTCCACATGGAGAGTTGCAAACCCATGGAGACACCTCTACCAGCCAACTGGAGGAAGGAGGATGCCACTTCAGGTGAAGAAGTGGATGCTACTATTTATCAACAGTTAGTGGGTTCACTTATGCATCTTGTGAACACACGACCATATATGCGCTATACAGTCAACCAACTGAGCCAAGCTATGGTTAGGCCAACCACATTATTTTGGAAGGCAGCTAAGCATGTTTTACGGTACCTTAGAGGCACTACCCAGTTTGGACTATGGTACAAACAAAGAAAGGGAGTGAAGTTGTGTGGCTTCACATATGCAGATTGGGCAGGGAGTCCATTAGACCAAAAAAGTACATTACGTAAAACTTTCAATGTTAGGTCTGCAACGATTTCTTGGTATAGTAGGAAGCAAAGATCTGTGGCACTAAGCTCGACATAATCATAATACATGGTTGCAAGTCAAGCAACATGTGAGGCAATCTAGGTGAGAAAGATACTTGTGTGACTGTTTGGTTAGATGATGGATCCAATTATGATCTGTGACAATCAAAGTTGCATCAAGCACTCTGAGAATCCTATTTTTCATGATCGATCCAAGCATATAGATATTGTCAAGAGGGAAGTTTGAGTTCCACAGGTGCAGGATAGGGTTGGTTGATAATCCCTTTCTTGTTGAGAGGGAGTGTTGAAAATGCAACAAGAAATTCTCAGTTTGATTTTTCCTTGATTACATTGAGAAAATTCAAATTTCCACGTCAACATGTCAACTTTGATGCAATTAACTGAGGTGACATGGCTGTTGTCACTCAGTTAGCTTAGTAAATTCGAGTTGGAGGATATAGAGTTCAGTTAAGCATGTGTGATTGCTAATTTGTAACAATCAAGGTTAGTTATTTCAGGTTGTTGTTAGTTAAACTAGTTCTAACTGTTGAAGGAACTAGTGGAGGGTCAGTTGTGCAATGAGACTTCAGTTAAACTCAGTGATCATCTAGTTAATTGATCAATCACCCCAAAATAGCTAGTGCATGGAGAGAATTCGAGTTCCCCAGGCTTGGTGGAGATTCCAAGGTAGTCTAACAATAATTGTAGACTAGTCTTGAGTGTATAGTTGTTGCATGCAGTGAGATGATCAACCTTGGGAATTGCACAATCCATTTTGGAGAAATTCCAAAATAATAAAGGCCTAATTTCTCAAGGAATTACTCAAGGAAATAAGGTCTCAAGCAGAGGCATAAATTGACTAAGTCAGGGTCAGATCTTCTCAGTGAGCAGAGAGATAAGTGATTCACTTGTAGATTGTGCTCAGTTGAGCGATTGTAATACATCTCCATTCATCAGATTAATGCAAGCAGACATTGGGGTTTTTAGCAGATTGCTTTCCCCTGAAAAAATATTGTGTGTATTATTTTCTATTGCACGTATGAAGTTATTGTTCAAGATTGTGAATTACTTTCCGCAGAGCAATAGAGTAGATTTGTGCCTTGTGATTTTGATTAAAATTTCACGAGCAGTTGCAAATATACAACATAATTTTTACAACTTGCCATTATTTAGTTGGTACAGTATCCCAACCTTTGCTGTAGGAGGGATCACACTTCCAGCCTAGATTATAATCACCAACATGATTCCCAATCCTTTGGATTGTGGCAACTGCTTTATTCAAAGTATAAATGGTTCCTCCATCTATTGATAGGAGATATTATCACTTGTTGTCATTTAATTGGTCAAGAGATGAGTTGATGATAGATCCCTAAATTGATATATATGGTTTCTTTCGATTCTCCAACTATTTTATTTACCGAGCGACCCACTGCAATGTTATTTCCGTGAGGAATATGCTACAAATCCAAAGAAAGCATTAAACTAAGCACTAGTCTAACTCTTTTGAATATGAAACTCAATTTAAGGATCAGGAAAAAGATCTTCGCATATCAATAACAAATTATATTTTTAAAATCTCCAATAAAACTTAAAACCTATTTTTTTATATTTAGTATTCCAACTAGACTTAGAAACAAGTTTCCGCCTCATGAAAAAGAGACACAAGTTTCCTTCCTCTTAATTATTGGAAAAATAAAATTCAACTTAAAGAAAAATAATCACCACCCCATTTAGCACTCTGCACTACAATAAGAAAAAGTAATCACCACCCCATTTAGCACTATGCACTACAATATTTGAAAAATACATGCTAAAAGTGACAAAAATGTAATGATATCATTATTATCCATACAAGTTAGGGTGTTCAAAGGAAACTTGCGGATGACCGTTGTAGAGATATAGGTTTGCTCTTCTCAAAACATGGAGGTAAACTAATGAGCTTTAACTAACTGTTTGCCCCATTTGGTGATGATTTTACAACTACTGCAACCCACAAAGACTGGATGATGCAGAAACTTCACAGCCACCAAACCCATTGATACCTGTCTAAAACTTAAACTTAAGAGAGTTTGGATTCAAAAAGTTCCTGGTAAACATGTATACAGTGAGATCTTCTTGGCCGCAGGTATTCAAACATATTGAAGTTTATGTTGAGAAGCTATTTACATTCAAAACCATGATTCTATGCCCATGCAGAACTCCGAAGGTATTATTTTATGAGAAACCTTACTTGCCAGACGGATTTCCTTTTCTTCTTGAAAGTATTATCTAGAGACTGTTGAGTGACTGACAATTGCCTAATCTCTGCAACTATGACCTTCTAACATGGTTCCTGGTATAGGGCATAGCTTTAAAATGTGACCCAAGATTTACTGTAAAACTATGGCAGCAGATGACTCACAACCCTCTGTACAAGAACCACATTTCATTCCATTACAATGCCCGATATATAAGAATTCATGAATTTGGGGGATTTTTCCAAATGCAGTCAAAGATGATCAGTATGAAAACCCAGGTCGGGCTGTACTCGTGGGGAAACGAGTATTTTTGTTCTGGAATTGAAGCGGAAGTTCAAACGACTTCCGATTGGAACGAAGAAAACCCTGCCTCTACAAATAACAATCAACATAGGTTAATCTCTCACAGTCTCTCTGCGCGGCCTTGGGGCGTCACTGCCATTGGTAAGAACTTTTCAACGCCCGCTCTCCCTGCCCCCTGGCAATATTTGGCCGTAGACGAGGACCAAGGAGTTGACGGAGATGGACCGATCACCTCAATGCGGATCTCATGAGTGCTTGTTTACAGAAGAGGAAGTAAGTTTTCTCCTCGAACAAGTTGTGAAATTCTATTATCTGTTATGGTTGTAGGTTTTTACTTCTTGGAAATGGGATCTGTTCGTGGAGTAAGCAATCGTATAACCTGATCTGAGAATACCCATGTGTCAGTAGTAATCAAATGTTCGGTTGTCGGAAAACCTGTCCATGAAAAGAACTACAACAGGAAACCATATTGCTAATCCAACATTAATAGAATGCTTCATACAGAGGGAAGAATCATTAGTATACAACAATTATTCATGGGATTTAGGCACAGAGGGAATCAGATTAAACACGGCAAAACAAGACCAGAAAGAGGAATCGGTACTTTATTTAATAGAGGAGTACTATACAGCCTTTAGGTATAGAAGTGTATAATTCGGCTGGTGCTGATTCTAGCAGCAAGATTACAATTTCTGCACGAATCTGCATTTTGTTATGATAAACCTTCATTCCGTGCTGTGACATCTTATCCTCCCTTTTCTATCCAGGGAACAACATCCTAGAAACCCAAAAAACAAAAAAGCAAGAAAAAAGGGTGACCTAACTGAAGCAACAATTTCAAAGCCATTAATTTTCCAATATTGCTTTTGATGACTAGTTTTGCCAGTGTGCCCTCAATGTCCACATGGCTACAATGCGCAGACATACCGGATCTGGCTACAATGTGCAGACAGATTGGACCTTCCCTCTGGTATTGTCCCATCACTTTCACTGAAACTGCTCTTTCTGCAAACATGATTCAGTTCTTTATTAGCCAAGTGTTGAAGGCTTGAGCTCTCTCAACTTGTTTCTTTTGTCATTCTATGATTGGTAAGAAATCTCATTCACTCATCGAGAGATGATTGGTCATGTAAATGCTTAGTTCATTACACATGGAAGGACTGGTCAATTCGTATAGTCATTTGTGTTATGTTGCTGAAAAAATGGCTGACCGGTTAAGGCAGCTAGAAGCAAGGCCAATATTCTATTATATGCCAAGATGAAATTTTACGTATAAACCATAGTTTATTCTGCTTTCAAATCATTTTCTTGATTTTTTTTTTTCGGCCTATGTTTGTTAAAGGAATGGCTCAGAGATTTGGCCTGCCTGAAAGGTTTAGAATCCAGAGGAACCCGAATCAGGTTTAGTTGAGCCTGGTAACTTTAGTCTTCCCAATCTCATGCCGAAATTTTCAATGACTTGGAGGTTATCGTCTGGACAGTTCCCCTTTCTCTTGCTTAAGGAAAAGGGAATATTTTTGGGCTTTTGGCTTCTCCATTATGAATTTGTGGCCCTGTGGTCTTTCCTCAGTTGCATTGAAGATTATCTGTCTTTTAAAGCTTGTCATTTGCCAGCAATTCTGAAACAAAAGGGACGAGCTGGTTGTTCATTAATTACTTATCAACAATTCTGTGAATGATGTTGATTTTTCCTTGGCATTTCAGCTACAGGTCCATGTCAAAAAACACGATCATAAACACACTGTAGTACCACAACACCTAGCACTTTGCACAGCGGAAATGTTACAGCAGTGAATCAATTTAGTGCATAGAGATATGAGCCCAAAGCTTGATTATTTTATTTCTTCATTAATAAAAGAATCATGGGTGTCCTGTGCCAGGGATCATGGCCCTCAGTCTCTGATACAAACAGTAAACATAGTATACAGACTAGGGCTTGCAATCTGCAACATTAGATCTGCAATCTGCCCACAAAGAGCTAGACAAGAACAAACACTTAGCTTACTTGCTGAAGTAGATCAGCCCTATCTGCTCACGTTGCTCTTGACATCTGTCAGGTCCTTTGCTTCCTCTACATGCAAAGAGTACTGCTGCTCCAATACCTCTGCACACCCAGCTGCTTACAACAGTTCCACTCCTCCAAAAACCCTTGTACACTTCAGCTCATCAAACTGCCTTTACACGGTGATAATGCTCCTCCAAGGTCACTGATCTTAGGCTCCAAAAGTCTGCCTTGTCTCAGTGATCTGCCACTTCGAATACATTGAATATAGGCCCAAATAGTCTGCCCTCCAACAATGGTTTGCCACATCAAAAGCACTGTTCATAGGGTCTTCAACAATCTGCCTACATACAATAACTCTGCTGCTACTAAGTCACTGATCTTAGGTTCCACGGATCTGCCTTCTAACAGTGGATTGCTTCACCAAATCTCACTGTACACAGGCACCACAAATCTGCTCTCACACAGTCCCTTTGTTGCTCCAAAGGTGACTGAACACAGGGCACTCAACATCCTGTCCAAACCCTCTTGTTGAACAGACCTTAACACATCTTTTTTTCCTGCAATCATCTACACGAAAACTCAGCCTACATACCCTTCAAGGATCTCTGCTTCAGCCATGAGTCTCGGTCCTGTGCACTTCAAACCACAGGATTTTTGGCCCTCTTTAGGACTTCCGTGACTGCCTCAAATGATACCCTAACTCGGCCAATCAGACCTCTGAAACTCTGTGTATACCTCACCTTTTGGGCCTTAACTCTCCTGCGCATATACTTGAGGAACTCGGCCCTCACACTAGCTGTTCCACAGGCCTTCCGCCCTCCTTGTCCAGAAAATACAAGGGTTTCGTCCCTCTTCTTGTGCACAGAAATCAACGTGGCTTGATCTCAGAGATAAACAACAAAACACAGGCCCATAACCATACAAATGAACATTTTTAGCTCCAAAGAAAGCTCACTCTAGACATAGACTATACTTGGCCTTCTTACCAGCAGATCTAGCACAAGACAAACCATACAATACTCCTTTTCAGCTGCGGCTTTCTCCTGAGGTTTGGCATCCTAGTCTTAGGCTTGTTTTCACACTAGAATGTTTTCCTTATTACAAATCTGAACTTGTTCATGGATGCCCTAACCCTCTGATCTCTCTTTACATGCAACAACCTCAATAGCTTCAGAAACCATGAACTGATCTTGGTCTTTGGCCTAAGATCAGGCCCTAAACAACTCGGTCCTGCTCTTAGTCCTCCATGGACTCGCTCTTCTGTTGATCTAGAATCGGCCTTCCCTAGCAGCTTCTTCTCCAAGAGAATTCGGCCTCCATGGACAGATTTCGGCCCTCCAATAGCAGCCCTGCTTCGTCTTATAGCTTGGATCCTCCAGGGCTACATCTTTCTAGCCTCAACACTCAATGAAGTTCATCTCATTTATGTGACCTAGGCCCCTCTTTATACTCTCTTTTGGTCACTTAGGAACCCTCTTGACTTTAAGAATTAATAATAATTTCTTTCTTGGTCCCAAACCCCTTACATGGGTCCAAGACTCCATTTTGGGTAAATTGCTCAACAAACATCTTATTGTGGGTTGTTGTCTTCTCGGAAATACCTTCCGAGCTACCAAAAATCTAACAAATGAAAGGAATGGGTTGGCTGTTCATTAAGTACAAGGGATGCTTCTGCTGTACCGCGTCAGCAATGATCTATTCTATGGTATTTAAACACAGAAAGTTTCCAATCTATGCAGACCCAAAATGTTTGTTCTGGTTTGTCAGCTTTTTCCAGACAGTTGGGTTGTTTTTCTCAGAAGCTAAAATGTGATCTTGATATCTGTTTTTTTTTTCCAAGAAAATAAAATCTTTATATTTGATATTTCAAGTGTGAAATGAAAATACGCATCAGACTGCCTCATAAGGCTCAAAATATCTTGAAATATGCTTATATAGTTGATAGTTTGAGTCAGTATTCTTCTTCTCTTTAAAAATGAAATTGAAAAATTGAAGGAAAAAATCAATAATGTTTTTGTTTTGGCAATTAAAGGTGACTGTTAAAAATATCATTTTCATATAGTAAGCCCTGTGGGTTACCTCAATCATTGAACTGACCAGTTTCAAGGTGGAGATTGTTGAGAGGTCATGGGTTCATGGGTTCAAGTCTGGTAGAGTCCCTCTGGGTTAGAAGTAGACGCTGTACTGTAGTGGCATTTACCCTGGGTGCCATTCATGGAATAAGAACCTGGAGGGTTTCTCTGATGATATTTTCCATTTGAAAAAGAACACTTTCATACAGTACAAAATAAGGGGAACCGTATTTGGTTCTTCCCCCAAAGATTTACATTAGTAGCCTGGATTTAGCAGAAATATAAGATTGCCCCAACTTGATAGCAGACAGATGATGCAAAAGAGAGTCTTCCTTACCATGAAGGCTGAGCAGAACATTACAATTAGAAGGTCAGAGCCAAAGTACAATCCTAGAGGACCTGCAGTTGGTATCTATTGACATGATGCCTACCAATAAGCATTAGTTGGTTTGATTTCTACCCAAAAACAATGGTTTTAAAAATGGCGAAAGAGTTTGTATCAGTTTTTGTAAAAAGATTAGGAGACCAATTCCCATGCCCACCAGCGAATCTCTTCTCTCGAGGGTGGCCATACAGGTGGTTTATTTTTCTCGTGTGTCCTGTGTTCTCTGGGAAGAGGCCCCTCCCTCTTCTTCTCCTCGCTGTTCACAGCCTTCATGCTGCTCACTTCAACTGCAAACTTTCTTTCCAAAACTAGATGCCTGAGAAGAAGATTGAGGGTTTGATTTACGATGTTGTCCCTGCTCCATGTTTATCAATCTCTGAACAATATGTGGGGCCATACTTTTTCCTCCTTGCCTCATCTTGGTGGTTTGTCAACCTGGTTAGGGATGTTGACCAAGCATGGCAATTGCTTTTTACAAAGAAACAGTAGTAGGTTTCAAATGTAAAAGTGGAACGTAAATGGAATTGCCAAGTCTGTTCCTTTCTTTTAGGAGCAGAAAACAATTTCCCAAAATCTTTATTCTTTATTGTAGAAATTCCCACCTGTAGATCATCTGATAATGCAATAGACTAAAGCAAAATACTTGATCTACTTTTACAGCCAATTTAGCGGAAGCTTAATCGAACATGAGCAACATCAATAAGAACACATATAACTGATATGGAGAAATCAATCACACATAACACAGAAGATATAACCAGGGGAAAACCTCAGCCTAAAGCCCCAACTCTGTATTATCATACAAGTGAAAATATAGCCAGTGTTACAAAAAGAATCAGCTCAAAGCTATCCTGCTCTCTCAGCAATACCTCTGCTGCTCATAGATAGTCAAAGGCCTCTATCTAACCTCTGGTCTACCCTCCAAGCCTCCTATTTCTTTGCGCAATTTTGATTGGGGTCTAGTGTAGCCACTTGTGTGAATTGGCCTCTTCACACACTCACTAACCTCTAATCCAACTACGCAGTCCCGAAGGAGATAAATCCTCATCCATGGATGAGCTTCCTTTATAGGAAAAATTTCATCCAACTGATAGTACATTGCCCCTTCTTTGATCTCAACCGGGTCTTTGTCTGAACTGACATGTCCGAATCTTCAGTTATTTGAAGTGCAGCAGTTATATGCAAGCATGCATTAACTAACTGAACTCACATTAATTTAAACAAACTGTTTAAATCAATCTAACTGGATTTGACTCTGTTAATTTAGCCAGCTAATTACAACTCAAATTAAAACTCATCCTTATCTCTTCAACGGATGGATAAATTGCTCAATTAATAGAGAAACTGTTGCATGTCCTCACATAGACTTCATGTTTGATTTTTTACAACTAATTAACTCATGGAGAATTAATTAATTTATTTTCAAATAGCTGTTAAGTTCAAATTCGAATTTTACTTCCTATTTTTAGTCCAGGGACTGACTAAAATAGGAATCCATCTTGAAATGCTAAAAATAACAATTCTATTTTTAGCACTTTCATTTTCATTACTTGTTGTCCAATCCAGCTTTGGTACCCAAACTGCTATTTATAGCAGTGCTATTTTTAGCACTTCTATTTTTAGCATTTCTTGTTGCTATTTTCAACACTTCCTCTCAACAAGAAAGACATTCAACTCGAACTCGATCCTGTACCTTTGGAAAGTTTTGCATGCAACACTTCTACCAAGTGTGGTTGCTCCAACAACTCTCGAAACAAAAAAAAACTCCCCATTGACCTCTCTGTTGGGCTAGAACCATACTCTGATGCTGAAGCTCTACCTGCTGCTGACAAATGCTTCCTCTCTGACCTCTGAGCTGCTGCAACACTCTATGCATTTCGCACCGTTGCACACCTCTCTGTGCCTTCCTGCACTAGTGCAACACTCCTGTGCCTCTCGCATCGTTGCAGCCTACTAGCATACACAGTCCTGGGACTCTTGCAATGTAGCTCTCTCTGTCACTCCATCCGCATCTATGTCTACCCAATCAGTCAGTCCTGCGACTCCTCATCGGGGCTCCTGTAGCAAAGTTGAATCAAAGAGGTTGGATACCTCAAGGATCCTGCCCCTCCTCCTTGGGACGATCACTCCACATCGCCTCACCTCCTACCTGGAGGTATCGCTGCATGTGATCCCTCTGCCCACCTGGCTTGAAGTTTCGCCCTACTGGAGGTCTCTGCATGAGGAGATGTCTCTAATCGATCTCCTCTCAGCTTCTCTAGTTGTGGCTGCTCCACAACCTCTTGAAGTTGCTTCACCAATCGTGGCTCCTCCACAATTGTCTGAGACTTCTTCTGGTGCTGCATGTTGAGCGGTAATTTACTCTCCCTCTCAACCACCAAGTATCTAACCTTTGCCTTGCTCCTCAAGGTTTTGCATGCATCTTGTTACTTGTATCTCAATTGCATACAGGTTCTTGGCTAGCACACCAATCCGTTTCATATTTCCCGCTGTTACGAAATTTTCTGGAAAAAGCGCTGATTTTAAATTAGCGATATCTCCCTCATCCAAACTTCGATTTAGCCGATTTTTTTTTTGAATTTGGGTATTTTTCCACAAGGAATCCAGATTTGCGATTTTTTTTCTAAAAATTTTACACAAAAAATTTCAGATATGCTCTGAAAACTCGCGGCCCAAAACTCAAAACTTCGAAATCTCCTCTAGTATATTGTTCTCCGCTTTGATCACCTTTGTTCTGATACCATGTAAAATTTTCCTACAAATAAGCTAGCTCCGATACCATGTAGAAATTCCCACCTGTAGATCACGTGATGATGCAATAGACTAAAGCAAAATACTTGATCTACTTCTACAACCAATTTAGCAGAAGCTTAATTGAACATGAGCAACATCAATAAGAACACATATAACTGATATGGAGAAATCAATCACACATAACACAGAAGATATAACCAGGGGAAAGCCTCAGCCTAAAACCCCAACTCTGTATTATCATACAAGTGGAAATATAGCCAGTATTACAAAAAGAATCAGCTCAAAAGCTATCCTGCTCTCTCTGCAATACCTCTGCTGCTCATATACAGTCGAAGGCCTCTATGTAACCTCTGGTCTGCCCTCCAAGCCTCCTATTTCTTTGCGTAATTTTAATTGGGGTCCAGTGCAACCACTTGTGTGAATTGGCCTCTTCACACACTCACTAACCTCTGATCCAACTACACAGTCCTGAAGGAGATAAATCCTCATCCATGGATGAACTTCCTTTATAGGAAAAATTTCATCCAATTGATAGTACATTGTCCTTTTTTTAATCTCTAATGGGTCTCTGTCTGAACTGACATGCATGAGTTATTCATGAGAGAATCTTTAGTTATCTGAAGTGCAGTAGTTATATGCAAGCATGTATTAACTAACTAAACTCACATTAATTTAAACAAACTGTTTAAATCAATTTAACTGGACTTGACTCTGTTAATTGAGCCAACTAATTACAACTCAAATTAGAACTCATCCTTATTTCTTTAACTGATGGGTAAATTCCTCAATCAATAGAGAAACTGTTGCATGTCCTCACATAGACTTCATGTTTGATTTTTCACAACTAATTAACTCATGGAAAATTAATTAATCTATTTTCAAACAGCTGTTAAGTTCAAATTGAATTTTACTTCCTATTTTTAGTCGAGGGACTAACTAAAATAGAATCCATCATGAATTGCTAAAAATAGCAATTCTATTTTTAACACTTCCATTTTTCATTCCTTGTTGCCCAATCCAGCATTGGTACCCAAACTGCTATTTATAGTAGTGCTATTTTTAGCATTTCTTGTTGCTATTTTGAACATTTATAAGAGAAGAAAGGATAAATAAAGCAGATATGTATTTGTTGTAGGGGATCCTCTTGTTTTGTGTTTTCTTGAGACTGTTTTCTGTTGTTTGCTTGACATTTCTGTCTTTAGGTTAATCAGAGAAAATTTTCATTGTATCAGAGTTGTTCAGGTTTACAAGTTTTGTTCCAAAGTTCTCATTAGATCTGCTGGTGGTTCGTGACAAAGGTGTTTGGCTTGAGTGGAAGAAATGAAGCTAAGAAGAAACAACTAAAGACAGCTGAAAATAGCAACAAAGCTAGAAATTGAGAAGTTTAATGGTTACATATTTGTCATGTAGAAGATAAACAAAGAAGATGTGCTGACAAATAAGGATTTTTGGATTGCCATTACTGGGAGACTGTCAGGCCAGGGTAACTCCAGAATGAGCGAGAGAAAACTGATTGATTTATTCATTAGCTAATACACATTTATATACACAAACATGACGGATCAATTCATCTTCTTGATGACTGTCCAGTTCACCCATCCGTTTCGGATTAGGTGTCAACATTCCCCCCCTTAATCTGAAGGGATGTTGGTGAGTCCAAGCATCGTTCTGAATCTTTCAAGCTTTTCTCTTCCAAGCACTTTGGTGAAGATGTCTGCAACTTGCTCATTTGTGGAACAATGGCGGAGATGAATTGTTTTGGCCTCAACATGATGTCGGATCAAGTGATATTTAGTATTGATATGCTTTGTGCGATCATGAAACTTTGGGTTCTTGGCCAACTTTATTGCAGAGGTGTTGTCAATCATGAGTGGAGTTGATTGTACTTGTTTCACCTGCAAATCTTCAAGAATTTTTCTGATCCACACAATTTCTTTTGTTGCTTCAGCTGCTGCCACGTATTCTGCTTCTGTTGTGGAATCTGCTGGAACTGATTGTTTGCGTGATCTCCAAGAGACAGCTCCTGATCCAAGACTCATAGAATATCCTGAAGTAGATACTCCAGTTTCTTTGTCTCCATCGAAGTCTGAATCAGAGTATCCAATCAAGCTGAAGTCGTCTACCTGTGTATACTTGATTCCAAGGTCTTGAGTTCCCTTCAAGTACCTTAGAACTCTTTTTGCAGCAGACCAATGTCCCTCACAAGGCTTTTGCATAAACCTGGAGAGGATTCCAACAGCAAATGAAATGTCTGGTCTAGTAGTAGTGAGATAGATGAGACTTCCTATAAGCTGTCTGTACTTTGTTGCATCCTCAAATTCTTTTCCTTCTATAGATGTGAGCCTCAAGTTTTGTTCCATTGGAGTAGAAAGAGGATTGCATTTTGTCATGCCAAATCTGTTTAACAAATCTCCAATGTATTTCTTTTGAGAAAGAGATATGGATTTTGGATGTTGGGTTACTTCAGTGCCAAGATAGTAATGAACATAGCCCAAATCAGTCATTTCAAAAAATTTTCCTAATTCTTTCTTTATGGATGCAATATAACTTTCATTGTTCCCTGTCATTAAAAGATCATCTACATATACCACAAGATATAAAACTGTTTTGCCAACTTTCTTAACAAATAAAGTTGCATCATCAATATCAAAATGATTGAAGTTGAGTTTCAGAAGATGCTCAGTTAGCTTTTCCTACCAGGCTCGTGGTGCTTGTTTGAGGCCATACAAGGACTTCACAAGTTTGCATACTTTATGTTCATGTCCTTTCACAGCAAATCCTTGAGGCTGGGACATAAAAACATTTTCTTTTAGATCTCCATTCAAGAAGGCCGTTTTTACATCCATTTGATGGACTTTCCAACCGTTCTGAGTTGCTAGTGCAAAGAGTGTCCGGATGGTGGCCCATTTTGCTGTGGGGGTAAAATTTTCCTCATAATCGACCCCTTCCTTTGTGCAAAACCTTTTTCCACAAGCCTAGCTTTGTGCTTGTCAAGTGAGCCATCAGCTTTGTACTTGTTCTTGTAGACCCACTTGCAGCCAATGGTTTGGTTCCAAATGGAGGATCAACCAGCTTCGAAGTGTCGTTCTTTATGAGGGCATCATACTCCTTTTGCATTGCTTCTTTCCATTCATCATGAGAAGCAACTTCTTTGAAGGAAGTTGGTTCAAAATCTGTAGGCAAGTTCAATTCACAATCATAAGAAACATCCATATCAACAGGTGAATTAGAGTCACATCACCATTTTGTCGATTTGCATTTCTGGTTCCTGTTTTTCCAATTTCATCAGGATGAACACTTTCAAATGTCTTTGTCAGCCACTTTGGGGGAACTTTCTGAGATGGTCCAGGCTGCTCTGTTGATTGTCTCCCAATTCTATCAATTACATCACTTAAAGCATCATCCGTTGTTGGAGTTTCAGACGACGGAGAATCTTCTTCAGAAGAAGATTCCACATGTTGATCTAGTATAGGAATCCCCCCTTCAAGATGTGGAATCTGATTTTCAAATTCTTGAAATGATTTCATTTTTGCGAATCTATCCAAGCGATCAAGTTGCCGCTCAACAACATTGTCAGATTTGGATGTTTCAAGAAAAATTACATCTCTAGATATAACAAACTTTTTATTTCCTTCATCATAGAGGCGGTATGCTTTGGAGGTATTTGAATACCCCAAGAAAATACACTTACGACTTCTAGCACCAAGTTTGTTTCTATGTACCTTTGGTATCAAAGCATAACAGGTGGAACCAAAAATCCTGAGATGTTTGACTGAAGGAACATGTCCATACCACAATGCATAAGGAGTCTTGTTTCTTATAGCACTAGATGGACATCTATTCTTTATATATGCAGCACATAGAACAGCATCAGCCCAAAACATTATCTTTACATTTTTGAAAAAAAGCATGGATCGTACCATATTCAAGATTGTTCTGTTCATTCTTTCAGCTACACCATTCTGTTGGGGATTATAAGACACAGTTGTTTGATGTTTAATCCCATGTTGGCGAAGATATTGTTCAAATTCATTTGATGTATATTATTTTCCATTATCAGTGCGCGAATAGACCCAATATGAGATTGTGCATCATTCTCAATCCATTTATGAAAATTCTTGAATGTTAGGAAAGCATCAGATTTGTTCTTCAATAAATAAACCCAACACATTCTGGTGTAGTCATCAATAAATGTCATGATATATTTATTTCAATTTGCAGAAGGAACAGGCATTGGACCACATAAATCTGAATGAATAAGTTCAAGCTTCCTATGTGCTCTTGAATGTGAGTCATGAAATGACTGTTTGCTATTCTTTCCTAGAATGCAAGCATCACATTGCTTAAGTTTTTAGGAATTGTAGGCAAACCAGCCACACCATTTTCTTCAATAAACGGAGACTGTCATAGTTTAAATGTCCAAATCTAGCATGCCATAATAAACTTGATGGAAGTGTACCTTCTTCATGATGAGTAATATATGAGAAATGTTGTTTATGAGCATATGTTCCTTGCAGTTTGAGAAGTCTTTCTTCTTCTATTCCCCTCATGACAAGTGAGTGATCAGATGATTTTCTCACCTCAAGCTTGCCATCAAACATATGAATGGAGTGACCTTGCTGGCAGATGTGGACCAAGGACAACAAGTTTCTCTTTAGCTGTGGGAGATATAAAAAATGATCAAGAAGAAAGTCTGAGAGACCAGGCAGTTTAAGCCTGATTGTGCCAAGCCCTGATGGGTTGATTTTTGACTGATCTGCAAAGTAAACTACTCCATCAACATTGTCAGTGAAATCTTCAAAAAAGTCTTTTCTATGAGTCATGTGACAGGTTGCTCCTGAATCAAGCAGCGAGTCATTTTTCCAGGAAGCAAGTGAAGTGTTAAACAAATCTTCATTTACTCCAATGTTACATTGTGCCTCAATATAGTGAGCAGATTCAGGTGCTTTACCTTTGTCTGTATCATCATTTTTACCTTTCTGTTGGTTTCTTCTCTGCTCAATTTTGTCCCATGGTAGCTTGCATGTAGAGGCATCATGTGATCCATTTCTTTTGCAGCGAAGAACACTTAAAGCATGTTAAGCAGACACTAGATGTTTTGAAAAGAGAAAAACTTCATGTTAAACCCTCAAAATGTGAATTTGGCAAAACATCTCTAAATTATTTGGGTCATATAGTAGGGGGTGGTGAATTGAAAATAGATCCCTCTATAGTGGCAGTCATTGTAAATTGGCCTAAACCCAAGTCTGCTACAGAAGTGAGAAGCTTCTTAGGGGTACCACAATATTGGAGGAAGTTCAATTCTAACTTTTTCTCAATTGCAGCTCCCTTACATGCTTTAACAGGATTAAACAAGGTGTTTCAGTGGGGAGGCAAACACTAGAAAGCCTTCGACACCTTGAAAGAAAAGATTAGTAAAACACCTGTACTAGCATTGCCTGATCTGCAAAGACCATTTGAGATCCAAACGGATGCCAGCGACTATGACATGGGAGCAGTGTTGACACAGCACGGTAAACCCATATGTTATCATTATGAGACTTTTAATCCTGCAGAGGTTAGCTATCCTACATATGATAAAGAATTGTATGGATTAGTGCAGAGTGTGAAAAAGTGGAAACATTATTTAATGGGAAAAGAGACAGTAATACGTATTGATCATCAACCACTTCAATATCTACACTCCCAAACTAAGTTGCAGCAATCAAGGCACTACAGATGGATGGGTTTTCTACAATAGTTTCATTTAGTCATCAGATATAAAAAGGGCATACATAATAAATTTGTAGGCATGTTATCTAAACCCATTGTAAATGCATCTACTATACTTAAGCATAATTCTGTACTACATGAAAGCTACATTGAACAATATGCTCAAGATATAGACTTTAAAGATGTATATGCAACTTTGAGTCAAGGCAAACAGGTAGAAGAATTGGATTATCATGTGAAGGACCAACTCTTATACCATTGTGGGAAACTCTGCATTCCACAAACTGAGAGAGTAAAGATAATTACGGAAGTACACACTTCTCTGATATCAGGTCACTTTGGGGTAAGTAAAATAGTTGCACAGCTGCAAAGATTTTTGTTTTTGGCCAAAAATGAATGAGACAATTTCTAGTATGCAAGAGGTGTACTATGTGTGTTAAAGCAAGCCCAGCATAGAAAACTAGGCTTACACTCGATTACCAGTTCCTTCTCACCCTGAAATGTTTCCATGGATTTTGTTGGAGGACTGCCAAAATCTAGGAAAGGTCATGATTATCTGTATGTTGTTGTGGATAGGTTCAGCAAAAATGTGTATTTTGGTATCTTGTAATAAACAGATTACAGCTGAACAAACTGCAAAACTGTTCTTTGAACATGTATGGGTCCATTTTAGATTACCCACTTCCATTGTATTTGATCGAGACACCCTTTTTTGTGGGGAAGTTTTGGTCAAATATATGGGAATTGATGGACACCAAATTGAAGAAAAGCACAACTTTTCATCCACAAACTGATGGCCAGACAGAAGTAGTTAACAAGACAGTGATCCAGTTACTCAGAGGATATTGCAGCAAGCATCCTAAGCTTTTGGATGAACATTTGTGTTATGTGCAGCATGCTTACAACAATGCAAAACATTCTTCTACACAGAGATCTCCTTTTGAGACCTCTTTTGGTTTCACACCAAGGTCTCCTTTGGATTTTGTCTTTGGTAAAGATACCACAGTTGAGGGACACAGTGATGTGGATAGGGCAACTAGGGTCATTGAACAAATCCAGGAGATCCACTAGGCAGTACAAGAACCGCTAGAAAAGAGCCAAGCCAAATACAAGGCAAGGCATGACAAGCATCGAATGGAGCATAGTTTCCAAGTTGGTGACCAAGTCTGGCTGTATATCAGCAAGGATAGGATGCAAGGTGAAAGTAAAACGTTGAATCCTATCAGGTATGGACCTTTCAAAATACTTTAGAAGATTGGTGAAAATGCTTTTCGCCTTGATCTACCATCTTACATGCACATCTACTTAGTCATAAATGCAGATTGCTTGAGATTGTTTGAACCCTCACTGATTGAGGATCCCGAAGAGCAGAGTCAATTGCCTTCTATTGATGACCTGCTACCTGAATATCTTAACGAATTATAGGAAGACACAGTGTTAGACAGGAAGGTGAGGACGACATGTAGGGGAGATGTTGAGTGACTTAGAATTGGACTCAATGGTTCAAAGCCGAGCAGTGCAAAGTGGGTAGAGATTGAACAAGTGAGAAAATTGTACCCTCACTTAGTCGATGCTTGAAAAACAACTTTTGGTGGTCCAAAAGCTTTTTCTGTAGGAAATTCGTGATCTGAATCGGATCCATGAAGAAAAATCAAAGCACCGTGACTGTATCAGGTTGGGACAAAGTTCGAATTCAAGAGCACAGAGCAATCAGAAAGACATCTATACAGTGGCAGTTGTTAGCTAGCGTGGAATGACGAGGACCTCGGTCAAAGCGCACTGACTGAGGCCCATGGAGACTGCACAGGAGGCGAAACTGGCACCTGGGAAGCCCGGATCGGGAAAAGGAGGTTGCTTCTGATGCACGATTAGCTGGGCATCGCTGGGCAAAACCCCTCGAGAAGGAAGGGCCCTAAGTGCTCGGTTGCATGGAAGTCGGGAGAACCATGGGGAAAAGCGCTAAAAGCTAAAGGCGGGATCCGCGTTCCAACACCAACAATATTTATCGAAGTCACACTTGGGTGGTAAGTGACTTTGGAGAAAAACGAATGATTCCACTCAGCGCCCAACGCGTAGAAGGCGAGGGAGAGAGAAAACCCCCGCTCATCGCGCGCTAACGGTTGAGAAAGTCATCCGCGTGAAATGAGAGAATGATGTTGGATCTGGGGGCTCTAGATCTAATGGCCAAGAACACGCCCGATGAAAGAACCAGATTTGTCAGGGGATTTAGCCACGACAGAAATACTTTTGACGTCCAATTTGATCGCCGAGTTGGCGGATGACTCATTCCACAAAGTAGTGGAAAAAAACTAATTCGACGAGGAAAAGCTGGTGCAGTTCGCAAGAGGACAAGTGGCCACTCCCTGTGAGCCATTGATGATGACACCAAGACAGGGAATTCCAAGTGAGCAGCAGCAGGCGACCCGACGGAGGAAGAAGAGGAAGTGAATAGTCATGAGATCAATTGGCTTTAAAGTTAAGAACAGACACCGAGAGGAGAAAGCGAAGAGAAGAAGACAAAGATAGAGAAAGGAAGAGACAATGAAGCAAAGAGTAGAAAGGCAGAGAGCTGAGCTGACCTGCAACATAAGGCAACATCGAGCAATCCCTGAGAGGATCTGTCGGGAATCGAGCACCACATTGGGCTCCTCCCATTAAAGACGAGAAAGGTCAAGTTCTGGTAAGGAAAAGAGTCTGTTGACTCTAGTGGCTTGGGGGATCCAAGAACCACCCTACCAAACATTGTTCTATTTAGGAGACTCAATTTGAGCTCCTCATTGTAATTCTCTGCTTTAAAGACATAATAAAAGAAATCCACCACTGAAACCTCGACTGGAGACGTAGCCCTGGAGGATACGATGAACTCCTTATTAATTGTTGTGCTCTTGTATTTGCTTACTGTGTTTCTCTGTTGTTTCCCATATTTCCAGTGTGTGTGTATTTTGCAATCTGATCAATCTGTTGCCTAAAATCACATAGACACACATCATCACGTGAGTTTATGATACCTTCATTCAATAGTTAATTAACTAAGGTCACTCATAGGGTGATTATCAGATCAATTCTTCAGTCAGCAGAGCAACTGTGGGGATGGATTCCATTTCCTTTACAAACTTCTGTTGGTTTTCGGTTGTTGGCTATTTATTGCAGGGCGCAACCAGATCCTGGAATGCAGCTAGCTTAGGTGGAAAGGGTGGGTCCTTTTCGCGACACCCTCCTGGGGCCATGGCTCTGTAGTTGCGTGCAGTCTCATGGTTGACTGTGGCTCCTCGTTCGCTCCCTGGGCTTCCTCCTACCGACGGTGGAGGCTGCACTAGACTCCTGCTATTTGGTTCCTCACGCGCAGATGAAACACTATTTATTTACTAAAGAAGTTTTTCAATATATGGTATATGGGATCATAAAAATAAGGAAAAAAAGGTTCAAGATTAAAGATAAATAGCCCAACTTCCTCATAAAACCTCTACTCTCACGCATAAAGTCTCTCTAGGGTTGAGAAATGGTGTCCTTGTGTTTAATGCTCATCAATGTTGAGGAATTCAAAAGTATCTTTTTAGACAAGAGGTAATTTCGATGACCAACTACAAGATAAGGCATTGAAAACTTTAGCAAAGTTGTGACTGTTCCCTATAGTATATACAAGCAAATTGACTCAGCCATATAAAAAAGTTCTTTATCTCAAAGAAAACAAGAATATTTTATATTAAAAAAAACACAAGAAATATATGTACAAATGCATGCACAATGGAATTTTCAAAGTCATCTCATATAAGGGTTGACAAGAAAACGTGAACAAAGATTTGGGTTGTAAATTTAGACAACAATCCTCATCCTTGAAGAAATTAAGAAGGTAAGAAAAGCAGAGAGAGCCTCATATTTTTGAGGCATCCACAGTTCAACTCAATTTGCGGGTACACAAAAGTTTTCTTTCAGTGGATTATAAGAGTTGAGAGAAAACTTCTCATTTGGACTGTGAGGGAGCCTAAAAACTATGAATATGATATGGAAATATATCCAAACTTCTTTACAATATAGAGAGCAAGGCAACTAGCAAAGAAATAAGTTATATTAAAATTCATGGATGACCAAAGCTCAATGGAATGGAGAATTATAGAGTATGCTATATATAGTCAAGTGGAAATAAAAATTATCTAAAAACTTTGAAAAAAGACTCTTGGACCATCTACCCAAAAATTTTATGGTTTTTGGAAATCACATTGCTAATTTGAATTTCACATTATTTATCGAAGTCACCCTTGGGTGGTAAGTGACTTTGGAGAAAAGCGAATGATTCCACTCAGCGCCCAACGCGTAGAAGGCGAGGGAGAGAGAAAACCCCCGCTCATCGCGCGCTAACGGTTGAGAAAGTCATCCGCGTGAAATGAGAGAATGATGTTGGATCTGGGGGCTCTAGATCTAATGGCTAAGAACACGCCCGATGAAAGAACCAGATTTGTCAGGGGATTTAGCCACGACAGAAATAATTTTGACGTCCAATTTGATCGCCGAGTTGGCGGATGACTCATTCCACAAAGTAGTGGAAAAAAACTGATTCGACGAGGAAAAGCTGGCGAAGTTCGCAAGAGGACAAGTGGCCACTCCCTGTGAGCCATTGATGATGACACCAAGACAGGGAATTCCAAGTGAGCAGTAGCAGGCGACCCGACGGAGGAAGAAGAGGAAGTGAATAGTCATGAGATCAATTGGCTTTAAAGCTAAGAACAGACACCGAGAGGAGAAAGCAAAGAGAAGAAGACAAAGATAGAGAAAGGAAGAGACAATGAAGCAAAGAGCAGAAAGGCAGAGAGCTGAGCTGACCTGCAACATAAGGCAACATCGAGCAATCCCTGAGAGGATCTGTCGGGAATCGAGCACCACATTGGGCTCCTCCCATTAAAGACGAGAAAGGTCAAGTTCTGGTAAGGAAAAGAGTCTATTGACTCTAGTGGCTTGGGGGATCCAAGAACCACCCTACCAAACATTGTTCTATTCAGGAGACTCAATTTGAGCTCCTCATTGTAATTCTCTGCTTTAAAGACATAATAAAAGAAATCCACCACTGAAACCTCGACTGGAGACGTAGCCCTGGAGGATACGGTGAACTCCTTATTAATTGTTGTGCTCTTGTATTTGCTTACTGTGTTTCTCTGTTGTTTCCCATATTTCCAGTGTGTGTGTATTTTGCAATCTGATCGATCTGTTGCCTAAAATCACATAGACACACATCATCACGTGAGTTTATGATACCTTCATTCAATAGTTAATTAACTAAGGTCACTCATAGGGTGATTATCAGATCAATTCTTCAGTCAGCAGAGCAACTGTGGGGATGGATTCCATTTCCTTTACAAACTTCTGTTGGTTTTCGGTTGTTGGCTATTTATTGCAGGGCGCAACCAGATCCTGGAATGCAGCTAGCTTAGGTGGAAAGGGTGGGTCCTTTTCGCGACACCCTCCTGGGGCCATGGCTCTGTAGTTGCGTGCAGTCTCATGGTTGACCGTGGCTCCTCGTTCGCTCCTTGGGCTTCCTCCTACCGACGGTGGAGGCTGCACTAGACTCCTGCTATTTGGTTCCTCACGCGCAGATGAAACACTATTTATTTACTAAAGAAGTTTTTCAATATATGGTATATGGGATCATAAAAATAAGGAAAAAAAGGTTCAAGATTAAAGATAAATAGCCCAACTTCCTCATAAAACCTCTACTCTCACGCATAAAGTCTCTCTAGGGTTGAGAAATGGTGTCCTTGTGTTTAATGCTCATCAATGTTGAGGAATTCAAAAGTATCTTTTTAGACAAGAGGTAATTTCGATGACCAACTACAAGATAAGGCATTGAAAACTTTAGCAAAGTTGTGACTGTTCCCTATAGTATATACAAGCAAATTGACTCAGCCATATAAAAAAGTTCTTTATCTCAAAGAAAACAAGAATATTTTATATTAAAAAAAACACAAGAAATATATGTACAAATGCATGCACAATGGAAGTTTCAAAGTCATCTCATATAAGGGTTGACAAGAAAACGTGAACAAAGATTTGGGTTGTAAATTTAGACAACAATCCTCATCCTTGAAGAAATTAAGAAGGTAAGAAAAGCAGAGAGAGCCTCATATTTTTGAGGCATCCACAGTTCAACTCAATTTGCGGGTACACAAAAGTTTTCTTTCAGTGGATTATAAGAGTTGAGAGAAAACTTCTCATTTGGACTGTGAGGGAGCCTAAAAACTATGAATATGATATGGAAATATATCCAAACTTCTTTACAATATAGAGAGCAAGGCAACTAGCAAAGAAATAAGTTATATTAAAATTCATGGATGACCAAAGCTCAATGGAATGGAGAATTATAGAGTATGCTATATATAGTCAAGTGGAAATAAAAATTATCTAAAAACTTTGAAAAAAGACTCTTGGACCATCTACCCAAAAATTTTATGGTTTTTGGAAATCACATTGCTAATTTGAATTTCACATTCAATGAATGCATGAACAAAGGTCATAGCACCGTAATGGCAGAAGAGATTTGAAACACTCTAGAATATTTTCCAGCCACCAAAACTCATCAAGAAATTTTTAGTATCTTATCTTATCCACTACAAAAATTAACAAGTAATGGGGGCATGCATTGGAAGCCTCTTCGACATGGTAGAGCATTATGCTCAGTCCAATAACATCACCCCAAGTGGATAGCCTAACTATTGGAAACACACAGTTCCATATGACGACCATAAGTACACAAATAAAAATACAATTACATAATATGTTGGAAAGGGACACCCACATGGATTGGCATTCCAACATGGCAAGCAAAGGAAAGGCCCTTTCATAAAGTGGGTAGGTACCTTGCAAGAGAAGGTAAGCCTATCATGTTCATGTTATAGCAAATGGTCGTTTATTGCTTTATTTGTATAGTGAAGAGAAAGCACTTTCATGTCCAGAAAATGGAGGGTTGACTTTTTCTTTTAAAAGATGAGAAGGAACATGATATAGCAAATGGTCATTTATTGCTTTATTTGTATAGTGAAGAGAAGGCACTTTCATGTCCAGAAAATGGAGGGTTCACTTTTTCTTTTAAAAGATGAGAAGGTTGAGCTACATTCAAATAAAATTAAACCTTGAGTTAATAGTAATAAAAAATGGTAGGTTTAAAGTATTCCATTTAACTATGATACATACCAATTGGTCCAGGCTAAGAATTTATTAGATTTAATGGAAGATTTCTTAGAGATATTTGATCCATATTCCAAAAAAATTGTTGTTACCTTTTCAACAATCTTCAAACATACTAAAACCATACATCAAGCCCACCAAGCTACCTCATCAGAAATTACATACAAGGTTGAAAAACCACCGAGCTACCTCATCAGAAATTACATACAAGGTTGAAAAACCACCGAAGACTAACTTCTGAAAATTATCTGTTCATTAAATCATTAATAAACATTGGTATTAGATTGTTTATCTGTTCATTAAATCATTTAATGATGTAATCTTTTGATTGAATTGTAATAGAGTGAACAAGAGACATCTTTCAAGTTTTGTGAGTGTAGTCTCCAGGTGCAGGCCACACCTGAGAGCTACATCTCTTTCTTTTCAATTCAGTGCATATTTTGTCTTGGTATCAGAGCTCAGATTGAGTGAGACTGATCTTTGTCACTTGTGAGGCTGAAGTGCCTGTAGAAGCTAGCTTGCCTAGGAGGCGGAATTGCCTGTGTGGCGGAGTGTGTACACGAGAGCTCTGTGCTCGATTGAGCAGGTGGACTGCAGAACACCTGGCTCAGACTCAGAATTTTATTTATTTATTTATTATTATTTATTTATTTTTTATTTTTTTTAATTTAATTTAATTAATTAATTTATTTATATATATATATATATATATATATAGATATATATATATATATATATATTTTTTATTTTTATTTTTATTTATTATTTATTTATTTTATTTATTTATTTATTTTTTTTCTGAGCAGAAAGGCCGATTGGCACGGATTTTGCGCTGACGGTCACGCCAGAAGACAGATTAGCGCGGGATTTCAGGGAGAAATCGTGCTAGAAAGCGGAAATTCAGGGAGAAATCGCGCCAGAGCGCGGATTTTGAGGGAGAAATCGCGCTATTGTGCCAGAAAGCCCGATTAGCGCAGATTTTGCCAGGAAAAACGCGCTAATTTTTCTACTCTAAGCAATTTTTAATTAGCGCGTATTTTTCGCTCGGGGTAGCGCCAAGGAGATCCCTGAACAACATGAACTTCGTTTGGCGGTTTGCAAACGGAGCAGATCGGCGGAGGTGCAGATCAGTCCGAGATAGACAGATCAGGAAAGCGCCAGAGGAGATCTGTGGGAAACCTCGAATTCATGTTGGTGATCTACAAGGAGAGCAGGATCGGCGAAGTGGCAGATCAATCTGGGAGAGGTGGATCGGATCAATTGTGATCAGATCGTTGCTTCGGCTGTGTTGGAAACGCCGAAGTTGCTCATTGGAGCGCGAGTGCCAGACACTGCAGATCGGTAGCAGAGGTGACAGATCGATCTGACAGGTATTGCTTTTTGCTGTTGTTGTTAAATAGATTCACAATGAGTAACACGATGGAATATTACCTTAACAAGTCTGGTAAACTCAATGGATCTAACTTCACAAACTGGAAGTTTAAGATCCAGACTCTGCTCGAAGGTGCGAATGCATGGGCTATAGTGACAGGCGATGAGCAGAAGCCGACAGCAACGACACAGAAAAACGAGAGGGAAGACTGGGAAAAACGAGAAAACAAAGCCAAAGTCCTGCTGAAGATGTCTGTAAAAGACAATGTCATTACACACATCAAAGATTGTAAATCATTCGCTGAGATCTGGACGAAAATAAAAAATCTCTATGAGACCCAGAATACAAACAGAGTTTTGACTCTGAAAAGCAAGCTATTTTCGATGAGAATGGATGAAAGGGAATCTGCTACTGCATTTGTAGTGCGAATTAAATATGTTAAGGACGGATTGGGGGCCATTGGAGTGGCGGTGGTTGATGAAGATCTTGTTGCAATTACAATGAATGGGATGCATGATGATTTTCAAACCTTCATCACTGGAGTCTCGGCAAGGGAGAAGGTACCCTCGTTCGATGATCTCACTGTGATCTTGCAGCAAGAGGAAGATCGAAGGCAGAACCCGAATCTGAACCCCAAAAGTGATGATCTCACGCTGGTGGCAAAACAAAGACTATCTAAAGGAAGGTAGTCACAGCAGCAATCAAAGCAAAGAGGAGGGACATCACAGAAGAATCCGCATCCTCAGAAAGGTATGCTTGCAAATCATTATGAAAAGAAATTTTTTTATTGTGGGAAAATGGGTCATATACAGAGAGATTGTTATCATAAGAAGCAAGCTGATGAGGCAAGGAGGAGACAGGTAAATCCAAAACATAGAGGATATTTTGTAGAAGAAGAAGAAGACTTCAGTCATGAATTTCGACTGTTCACAGTCGACTGTGCCCTAACAGCATAAAACGAAGATGACATCTGGTATGTCGATTCCGGAGCATCATCACACATGACAGGTAATAAAGAATTTTTTGACAGTCTTGAAGAAGTTATAAATGGATCAAAAATATATCTAGGGGATGACAATGGATATCAGATTAAAGGTCATGGGGTGATTTCAGTTAAGTTGCCTAATGGAAAAATCAGTCACCTTTCAAATGTGTTATATGTACCTGGAATAAAGAAAAACCTGATATCTGTATCCATGATGGCTGACCAGGATATGCATGTTGAATTCTTCAAGACTCACTGTGTGATAAAGGATTGCAGGGATGAAACTGTTGCAACAGGTATGCGAGTGGAAGCCTGTACAGGTTGGATGCAAAAAGTATACCAAAGCGAGCCATGGTTGCAGGAGAGTCGACAGCTAAACAACTCTGGCATCAGAGGTTTGGTCATCTGAATCTGCAGGATCTTATGTTGTTACAAAAGAAAGGTATGGTCGAAGGTCTCCCTATCTTTCGTGACATTCAGTTGAATTGTGATGGTTGTGCCCTAGGAAAGATGCACAGAGAACAGTTTCCTGTGCATGATAGGAGGAGGCAAACATAAATCTTAGAGCTAGTGCATACTGATGTATGTGGTCCCATGCAGAGAAGGTCGCTAGGGGGAGCATACTATTTTTTGTTATTTACTGATGATTGCACTAGGTATTCTTGGGTTTATTTTTTAAACAAGAAAAGTTAGACTTTCCAATGTTTTATAGAGTTCAAAACCCTGGTAGAAAAACAGTTTGGAAAAAGTATTAAAATTCTCCGGTCTGATCAAGGAGGAGAATACAAATTAAAGGAATTCATGAAATACTGCAAAACTCATGGGATTGTTCAGCAATATACAGTGCCGCATACACCACAGCAAAACGGAGTTGCAGAGCGTAAAAACAGAACATTAGTGGAGTGTGCAAGGAGCATGCTGCAAGGTAAGGGTCTATCTAATATGTTTTGGGCAGAAGCAATAAATACTGCTGTATACTTGAAAAATAGAAGTCCTACTAGGTTTCTTGGCTTCAAAACCCCTTTTGAAGCTTTATATGGATTTAAACCAGCAGTAAATCACTTAAGAGTCTTTGTGTCAAAGGCATTTGCACATGTACCCAAAGCTGATAGAAAGAAATTAGACCCTAAGGCAGTGAAATGCATCTTAGTTGGTTATGGCACAGAGTTTAAGGCATACAAATTGTTCAATCCTGACTCTCGTAAGACATTTGCGAGTAGAGATGTAGTCTTTCATGAACAGGTGCAGGAAAGGAAAGCTGATGTTGGAGATGATTGGCACATTCCATTGCTGTTGGAGGAAAGCAGCGAGGATGAGAGGGAGCAGGA
>APFE030683355.1:0-11202 GCA_000404065.3 Pinus taeda | reverse complement strand
AGAGAAATCTCTCAATTTTTGTGAGTGTAGTCTCCAGGTGCAAGCCACACCTGAGAGCTACATCTCTTTCTTTTCAATTCAGTGCATATTTTATCTATTTGTTTGTTGGAAGTGCTTCAAGAACCATGTCGACGGTTGCACCATGAAGAACGAACTCGTTTCAGCTTAGAAGTCAGGTTTTAGGGGTCTCTATTCCTCAAAAATTGCCCATGACTTGAACTTGACCTAATCCTTTTCTTGGACTCAGGCGACGTATACCTAGCTATAAATGAACCCTAGTGGACAGCTTGTGGACAGGAGATGAAGAATGCGGCTGCAAGATAGTGAAGGAGCCTTTACCATGCGGCCATACGAACATCTCTTCACGGCACTCAGTCCTATCTTCTGCAAACATGGAGACGAATTGCAACAGGACGATGAGGCTCCTCTTCATACTGCCCTTAGCTAGAGGTTGTTTTAGGAAAAGCTTCTTGCAATTTACTAGGTGTTTGAAATCATGGAATCCTTGCAGGGCGAGGCTTTCTTTCTATCAGACCCTTGTAAATAGCGCACGTTTCTCTAGCGGATAGTGGATAGCCTTATTGAAAGTCAAGTTGGATCTTCATTTCATTTACAGCCAAGTTCTAACATCTATAGGCTAGGCATCTTTCGAACAAAAAATTCCTATAGTTTACACCAGAATGTTCGATTTCTTGTCAAATTGATGTCTTCTGTTTATAAAATTCCAATAATCGATAAGCCAAAAAGCTAACTAGCAAATCTGGAATGTTCGATTGCTTGTCAAATTAGAGTATGTCTTCTGTTTATAAAATTCCAATAATCGATAAGCCAAAAAGCTAACCAGAAAATCTGAATTTAGTAAGGAGCAGGCCTGGAATTTGCTTTTCATGCCGGTCACTTTAGGTTGGCAATGATTTTCTCCTTTATGTAGTCCTATTATTTTTCTTTTGGATTTACTATCAAGAGAAGTAATATACAAATGTCTTAACGTTGCAAATACTTTCTGAACCATTATCTGAGTCTAATAAATCTCTTGTTGATACCAACAATAAGTTGGGAAACCTCCGGAAAGATTCCCCCTGCCCTTTGGCTGGAATGTGAAAGCTACTAAAATGTGAGAATGAATGATAAAGGAAATCCTCAGCTTATTCTGGCTTCTTCATGCATTTTTCACTGCAGAATACGTTATGAAATTAACTGCTTATGCATCGTCTGCCACTGAAACAACGACATCAAAGTCACTAGCAGTCATCTCTGTAATTTCATCCTTGTCATCCTTGTCACTGACAGATTTCAATGCCAATGTCAAGTGAAGTCCATATTCTCCTTGCTGGTTTTGATATGATTTAGGCTAAAACAGACTCAAGCATTTAAGTGGAAAATAAAAGTGGATTCATCATTGAAAGGAAGTAATTTACAAAAAATACATCTCAGTATTCCTTACAACAATCTATATATTAACCAAGATTGTGATATTTAGGGGAACCCCGACAGGACTTGTAACAAATGGATCCCCTAGAAAAGATGGGTCCTATCATTGTGGAACTTTTAGATAAGATTCATGCACAAAGCTGAACAAGTTGGATAAACTTAAATCTATCTTAACCTTCATATGTTACTTTTCTTAAAATATCATAAAAGCATTGGGATCTCATTGTTTACACCTTCAATTTTTAATTCCTATCAGTGCTTACTTAATTTAGGGTTAAGATACATTTACGCTGATGTTGAAAACTTCCAAAATTCAGAGAGTTTAAAGTGATTGGTGAAAGCCATGTCAGAAGATCAGAATAATATTTCTTTCAAATTTTCTCAGAAGATCAGAACAATATTTCTTTCAAATTTTCTCCAAACAAAGAAATGTATGGATCATTGTCCCAAAACTTGCTGGCAAATAGAAAGAAAAAACATCGATTACTAATTAACTTTTCTCCAAACAAAGAAATGTATGGATCATTGTCCCAAAACTTGCTTTCAAATAGCAAGAAAAAACATCGATTACTAGTTAACTTTTCTCCAACCAAAGAAATGAATGGATCATTGTCCCAAAATTTGTTGGCAAATAGCAAGCAAAAATATCGATTACTAGTTACGCCGTAAAGTGTTTCCCTCTGAAATCAACTCCCCTCTCTGCCTATTGTCATCTTTATACACCATAGGATTATATGTTAGACAGTTGCAAAGGTTTCAGCCATTAGATTAGAACCTGAAACGGTTTGCGCATTGGTCTAATGGTTACAAATTCGTTGCTGAATCTATCTCTGAAAATTAGTTGCTGAAACGGTTTGTGCACTGGTCTAATGGTTACAAATTCGTTGTTGAATCCGTCTCAAATCTAGATTTCCAAAAGGTATCAATTTAATTCGGAGCCGAATCACCACAAGTATTTTTCAAAATTTGTGCTTATCCACTGAATTTTTCTGAGCTGAAGACTCTAGGAGATTCCTTAAATGCCCTAATCTGAACGCATTTAAGTTCATATTATTTGGTGTTACATATTTTAGACAATTTCGTGAATTTTAGTTCAGAACTTACTAGTAGGTGGTGAGTTGTGAGCATTCACTGACTATACATCATACAAATGATAATGTAAGGATTCAAGAAGACTTCAGAATGTACATTTTCATAGTTTATATGTACTATTTTTTTCCAAACTGTGCAATAATTTTTTGTCTAATCTATCAGGTAACCACATTACCTATGAATCTTAGCATTGAACAGCCGAGAATAATACACAATAGTGTTATAGTGTTGGAATTCTCAGCGATTCTACTATGTTAATGACTAAATGTTTATTACAAACATTGCAATTTTTCAACAAAATGTCAAGAATGCTAGTGTAGTAAAGGTGTTTTCACATCCACTACTTCAGAAGCCGGAGTTGGGTGTTGATTTTCTTCTCCTTCTGTTGCTATGGCTATATCTGCTTCTTCGTCAGAAGATATTTTGATCTGGGTAGCATCGTCTTGGCTTTTGCCCCACAGAAAAAGGTAGAGACCAATGAATATAAGAGTCACGCCCATCAAACTGTTCTAGTGTAGGAAAATCAAGCATTTCAATGAATTAATTTTGTAAATCTGTAGGCAGAATGACAGACACCTTCCTAGACGCAGCGTGTCTCCCAGAACGATAGATGATAAAATTGTTGAGCACACGGTAGACACTGGGTTGAATACTGTAACGAATACTGGCCCTCGTTTCTGCAAACACCATAACTGTAATGGAAATGTCATTGCATTGAATATGATTCCCTGCCAAATTGAATTAATCTTCCACAAATCAGCTTAACCACCTAACAAAAATTTAAGTTATTCATGGTTGGGAAAATTGAGGAAGAACATCATTCATGTATGTAGACTTACTGCAACGACCACAGTCAAAATCCCAACCCTATCTAGTATCCATGTTGTTGGAATGATGCCTCTGTCAAGAATGGCTATTAGGAGAGAATTTTGGATGGAGCCTAGAATGGCAGTAATTGATGTAAGGGATAGTGTAGCTGGAAACTTCTTCAATGTCTCAACCTGCACATGAAATTATAATCATACATTTGATTGGGTGGGGAGCCCTGAAACTTCTAAATACAGAAAATGGTTATAATTAGGTATCAATTTAATATGCAAGGTGGTAGGGAGACCTGCAATATCATGGTAGTGGATAACATTATCACTGTTGAGATAAGGTAAATGCACCCTCTAATCTGGTTGCGTGAATCTCCCTCGTGTAGAATGGTTTCCACTAGGTGTATTGTATTAGTGTTGGAAACTGATGTTGATTGTCCCTACAGAGGCCAGAGTTGGGCTAGAGTAGGACCTTGAAGGAAACTCATAGCCATTGCTCCACCCACACAAATTATAGTTCCCAGAATTTTGGCTCTGTTGCGAATACACATAACATCTACTTTCTCCATCCTACACATTTGACACTCACATTAGATTTTGGTCATAATAAATCTAAATGATGTAATCAACTCCAAATGGAAGCATCAAATATTTTAGCTTTTATGGCCGGACTCTTGCGATACAATTGTGAGTGAGATTGCCATCTTCAGTTGTTTGAAATATATTATTGATTCCATAAATGGATTGAACACTTGAGATAATCTTGGAACAACTTCCAATGGCTCAATCTGCTCTTTAAATCTAGTGGTTTTGGGGATGACCATAAACTGAAAGGCCATTAAATTATTAACTGCCAAAAAGAAATAAATGAGGATGCTAGTATTAGATGACCAAGCTACTTGTTAACCTTAGGGTAAATTTGGCACCTCAAGATATTACCAATGACCTTGATATAAATGGCTACCATGTTTTCAATGTTCAGGACTAGAAACTCTCCAACTCTTATTTTGCACATAAATCAGTGTATTATATGATAAATGTGCATAGTTTATTATATGATAAATGATGGAGCCTCTCATAAAAGACAATTTGAATGAAAATAAAATTGTTGCAATGCCCTTTGCTACAGATGTCATGCTCATGACAGATAGCTTGAGCCATTTCCATAAATAAATGGCTGCCCAACCAAACCTAAAAACCTTTAAACATGGAGATATTTGTTAACTGCTTCAAGAATAGCCAAAACTATGTCAACTCTTCAAAGATTATTGGAGGCCATTAGAACATCCGTCACCAATAATTATTCAGAAGCCTACACCTGTCATCAAGATTCCTAGCAGTTTCAAATCTTGATATCCATTGGTCAGAACTGGCAGAAATACATTGAATATATAACTTGGTTTCAATAGGTAAAAGAACAAGACAACAGGACTTTCAAAATTCATACATTTCGATATAGCGTGGACATAATTTTCCATTATAACCAAAAGAAAGAATATACAAATGAGGAATTTTGTTCTGATCTGATTTGTTTTTTGCACAACAATAAAAATGAGTAGAAAACAAAAGTCTGACAGTAGTTAACACTATCTTATAAAGTTTAGTCAACTAATGTAAAAGAGTGTGATTTTCTTACCCACTCATACTCCTATTTTTTTAGAGCCTTCAATGCTTCATATGCTTCTTGCCGAATAGAATCTGCATCATTCCATTCATCTTGCAATTGCCTCAAATCGGAGTTCAAGGCACCAAATTTTTTCTCGATAGACATGATTGCGTCACGAAATGCCCTCTCTTCCTGCCTTCCAGCTCTCAACCTCTCTATCATTTTTTCTTTGTTGGACTACACAAAAGCCCATATGAAATATAGCAGAGTAAGAAGAAGAAACAATTTTCAAAAGACTAAAGCAGATGGACTAGATGCTCAAAACAACAAAGAATATTCAATTAAAAGACTTGTGAAGATATATAAGCATGTTACCTGCTTCATCTGTATGGCTGCTTTGATGAAGTCCTTGATTTGGGTTTTCTCATCCAAATTTAGCTGCACAAGATGAATTTGAGTTATAATTTTGTTGTCCAAGTGCATTGGTATTTTCACTAAGCACAAGAGCTTCTTCTTAGTGACCTCTGCTTCAAGCTTTTGCTCATTCTCTGAAATAGGAGTAAATAGACCATTTGAACCAGCAAGAACAACTGTAGATACCAAATTAGAGGCACTAACAACAACACCCTCTTGCATGTCAAGTTGCACTGTGTGATTGTAGCCTCCAGAATTTTTATCTACCACATCAGAAGACCCACCACTGTTAGACACATTGCAGTCACTTGACTCTTGATCATATATTACATCTTTCCCATGATGCACCTCATCAACCTATTTTCCATCCGTGTCTTCAGTGAGAATACCGTTATCCTCATTATCAAAACACCCTAATTCAAGCTCATTATCATCATTTAAATGAAAATGAGGTTCCATCTCACTGTCCCCATTTGGCAAACAGTCCATTTCAATCTCATCATTCTTCCCCTTGTTTGCAGGTTCAGATTTCTTCTCCTTATCTATTATATGGCCACATGCATCATCCTCATTTTCCAAGTTCTGGCATCTAGATTCACTATTCTGCTCTGGCTTGTTGTCCTCACTCACCACATACTCTATTTCTTCAAGTTTACCATCTAACGCTGGCAATTCTAGCTTTTTTTGCTCCACTGAAATCCTCTCAGATTCAAACTCACGGTTTTTATCAATTAAACACTAAAACTCATAATCACAGGCTAGATTCTGTCCATTTGAATTGATCCCTCGGGGCTCAGCAACCGGCTATGATCCCTGCTCCAATTCGTTTTTCTCCAAAAAATATCCACTTGATGAACACTACACATACTTCTCATCATTCCCTGTCATTACCTCTGGTGAATTGATCTCCTGAACCTTCGCAACCAGAGGTGATCTCTGCTCCAATTCATTGCTTCCCACAAAATTCCTTTCAACTCCATCTTTATTAATGGAACAAGGTGATTCTGGGTTTTCCCCCACAAGATCCCTTTCAATACTTTCTTTCCTGTTAACCAAACTGGGGGATTCAAGCTTGTCCTCCACAAGATCTCTTTCAATACTTTCTTCCCCATTAACAAAACAGGGTGATTCAAGCTCATCCCCAATAAGATCTCTTTCAATCCTTTCTTCCCCATTAACCAAACAGGTTAATTCATGTTATTCCCTCACAAAATCTGCTTCAACCTCATCATCTCGATTAACCAAACATGCTAATTCAACATCATTCCCCGTAAAATGATTTTCAAATTACATAAATAAGGATGGTTCAAATGGCAAGATCACATAGATTAAGGATTCTCTTTAAATTATTTGGGTAGTGTAAATGAAATTTATTAGATAAATTGGTTTCAAATATAGGTTATGGAAATGAAATTTAAGAAACAAGGAAAATAAAACATCATTACGGTGCAAATATCACCTCTATGGATTCATCTATCAAAACACAACCGTATTCTAAACACACAATTTCATAATTTCCCTCTTACTGCCAACCAATATAAATAATATTTATCCATTTCCCTATCAGACGCTGTACAAAACGTAGCTCACTATGATGTTGTGATGCTTTGCACTTTTCATTTTGAACGATGACATTCAACAATGCATCTGCAAAGATTGCACAGTGATCGATGGATACACTTCAGACTGAGGAAAAAAAATATTTGGAGGCCCCGTACTGCATTGAAGCAAAACTTTTGATAACGAATAAAACAATTAATGTTAATTTAATCAATCTTCCTTTGGTTACTATTTAGTGTCACAGTATATATATCATATCCGTGTGTTTGCTATTCACTTAAAATTCTGAGAAGAAGATTGTGAATCATAGCATAACAGATACTTCCAAGTGTTGTCAATGGCCATTACAGATGGTTACATAGTCCAGGTCTGTAATTCGTCTACCAAAGCAATAGTTAAGGATGTTAAGCAGTTTTTCTCATACTGTGGCATAGTAAAGAACGTAAAATTAGAGAGGTGGGTGTTGGATTTCTTGACTGAGTTTTATGTAAAAGTGTTGATTTCCAATTTCTACAATATATTTTGAGCATAATAGTTGACAACTTGTGTATTATCAGAGTTGTAGAGAAGCGTTCTATTAAGAATAAGTTGAGAAATAGAGTGCAGTCACAATATTATTTTTGTGTTGCAATATCTATTAAGCATAATAGTTGTCAACTTGTGTTTTATCAGAGTTGCAGAGAAGTGTTCGATTAAGAATTGGTTGAGAATAGAGCGCAGTCACAATATTATTTTTGTGTTATCAAAATTAGGGAAGTGATTCATGGAAAACTTGTTGGATGTAGTAAGACTTGACATCAATGACTCAAGAAATATCAAGCCAAGCAGTAGCCTTGGTGTGTATTTTTCCTAATAAAACTCGATAACACTAGAGGATTTGCATGGATATACATACTTAAGGTCTGTGTAACAGCGGACCTTAACCGGCCAAAACTAGTGCCTGATTATATTTTTTGGGTGGTGATAGGATGGGACAGTGGACACAAGTTGCTCTAGTGACTATCAAGGAGCCCCATGCTTTAGAAGCTGCTATCCTTCTTAGTGTAAGCATGGTTTTCTTAGCTTATTAGTGTTTGCAATTGTAAGTTTTAAAGGGTAAATTCTCTGCAGTGATTTTGTTACGAGTGGATTTGAGTTGGGATTTGGATTTGCTATAAAAAGATGGAATTCAAGATGTAACTTTACTGATAGTCACATTCAGATTGGCATGGCATTCTGAATATAGTTTTGGTTTTCTGGTAAAAATACAAAAAGTGAAACAAATTGTAGGTTTCTGATGTTTTTGGTGTTTTTTGAACCAGGGAGCAACAATTCTAAATCAAGAGGTGTATATAGTGCCCTGGGGAGGATCATAGGAGGTAGTTAATCAGTGGGAAAAGCAAATGATAAAATTTCATGAAGAGGGCAACGCATTAGGAGTATTTTCATTCACTTATTTTTACTCTTTTATAATTTTTATTTATTTTTATATGTGGAGGAACAATGTTCAAATAAATTTAAGAAGAAATCCGTTTCCTCAAAATAGCATTAATACTGCACTTAGATCTAGACCTTGCTTACCCTGCCATAGTTGTTCTTATATCAAATCAATTTTATGGTCTCTGTATATGTGTTTAAATGTCTGATCTTTTAATTTTGTTTTGAAGTCTTTGATAAATGAATACCATTCATGGGTAAACGACAATACTTTTTTCCTGTTGTATAGTTCCAAGATCAAGATTGGATCATGTATATTACCTCAAAGGCCATTTTGGTCAAGGATATTGAAAGTAACCTAGAATAAGATTTTAGTTGAAAGGAAAGGAAAATAATGAAAAACAAATTTCATTTATTTTGACTGTTTTGTAAGAAAAAGTCTTAAATGTAATCTCTCTTTACAAATTGTCTATAAATAACTATTTGCAAAGAAGGAAGATCCTACCCTTTAAATTCTACTTAACTATTTGCAAAGAAGGAAGATCCTACCCTTCAAATTCTACTTATTCTTGTAGTTTTGTAGAATAGAAGTAGCTTAAAAAGGCCACCTACCTTACCAATGGAGAAAAGTAAAATTTAGATATTACATCAAAATTTAGAAAGTCATACTTCTTAGACTGAAAAATGATTTTCTCAATTAACCTATGGTATTCTGAGGATATTAACATTGTTGTTATTGGACAATTTGAAGTCCTTGATAAGCAACTAAGATTTTTTGTTCCATTTTGCTAACCAGGCAGTGAAAGTGGTTACAAAAATGCTATCAAAAGGTTATACCTTAGGAAAAGATACTTAAAGCAAAGCCAAAGAGTTAGACGAGAAGTATCAAGTGATGGACACTGCTGCAGAAATACCATTTTATACTTTAATGTTTATTATTTTTTTTTTATTTTGTTCCATTTTGTTGACCAGGCAGTAAAAGTGGTTACAACAATGCTATCAAAAGGTTATACCTTAGGAAAAGAGACTTAAATCAAAGCCAAAGAGTTAGACGAGAAGTATCAACTGATACTGCTGTAGAAATACCATTTTATACTTTAATGTTTATTATTTTTGTTTTATTATTATTACTTGAATTTCTTCTTAACAAGTGGTTGTGTTTCTTTTGGTTTTAGTGAAAGTATGGGCTCCAATGTTGGCTCTCTTATTATGGAGTATAATTCATCTTTGAGAAATTTTCAATTATTAAATTAGGTTAGTCAATTGCTTAAAATATTAAATTATTTCAAAAACTTTTTGTTACTTTATAGGTTAGACACTAGCTTGAAATATGAAACTTATTCCAAAATGTTTTTGTTACTTTATAGATAAGGCATAGATTTCATGGCTCTATGATGAAAATAATGAAGGGAAAATACATGTTAATCTATTACTTGTGTTCTTTGACTGAAAAATACACGGTGAGAGAATAATGCATATTATGCTAATTGAAGAATGTTTTTCGCTTGTCGAACTTATAGTATTGAATTTAACACACTAGCACTTTACAACAATGAACTAACAATATTCATGATGAAAATAGCAATATGGAAGATTTATCTACATAATGAAAAAGGCAATATGGGAGATTCTAATCACGTTCCAAGGCATTTTTTAAAATGTGGATGTGACAAAAGGTTGTTGTGGAAGGTGTTGTTTGTATATGGAAAATTTCTTGATCATTGTGTATAATCCTAATGTTGATAGATATGTCTACTAAGTGGTCCCAGTTAATGGGGCATTGATTTGAGCGTTCAATATATTTTTATTCTTTATCAAAGTATTATTTTATTGTATTTGTGTTCTTCAATTTATGCCTTACGGCGTTTCCTTTGCAACATCTAGTGCAAATGCTAGTTTAACATGTTATCCATTCTGTTCCACCACCATAATTAACCAGAATTGATAATATTACCCTAACTCTTTTTTGTTTTATATATATATTCCATTTTCTCTCCTTTAATAAACTCTGCAAACCATAAAAAGAGAAGGAAAACACCTAATCTCAATGCCCTAGATTTCTCAACATGAATGAGGATGCTTGCAAAGATCTAGATACGTTTTGTTAGTTAGTAACGTTCAGAGGATTCAGCTAAAATATAGGGAATACAAGAGACATAGTATATAGGCTGTAAAAAGAGCTTCTGCATAAATCACATCAGAAAGATTCTTGTCGACGCGTTTCGAACCAACCAGTGTGGTTCATCGTCAGGACGAGTTGAAGGAACAGATCAGGCCAAGCAGGTTAAATAGACTGAGCAGAGACTCCAACGGCTCCCTAACGGCTATATTTGACTTGGACCTAGGTCAAAATTATATTATTAATAAAATAATCTAATTATTATTTTACATAATATTAAGGTAATAATATAATATTTTAATTCCTTGAGATAAGAGAAATTAGGTTATATTGATAAAATAATCTAATTATTAAATATAATATTTATATGAGCTGATTTAAAAGAAATTTATTTGTTTAAATAACTTAATGGTTATATAAAAATTATACTATTGTAATAATAATTTTGAAAGATTAATTTAGGTTATATATTTTATTAAATCTGGTCCTATAATATTGTTTTTCCTAGGAATAAAATAAATGAGCGAATATAAAAATATTAATTTGCTTGAATAAAATATTAATGGTTGTTTGAAAATTATTTATACATTATTATTGTTTGAATTAGAAAGAAATAATCTTAAGTTATATATTATAAATGTTTTATTTAAGTTATATAAATAATTTGCTTGAATAAAATATAAATGGTTATTTAAAAATTATTATTGTTAAGTTATATATTATACATGTTTTATTTAAGTTATATA
>APFE030683349.1:1230-45121 GCA_000404065.3 Pinus taeda | reverse complement strand
AGAAAAAGGTAATAATGTTGATTGATTTAGGAAGTACCCACAATTTTATTCATTGTAAGGTAGCAAAATAATTGAATTGCTTCTTATATCTAGCACCAGAGTTTCAAGTGATGGTTGTAAATGGAGGAACAATAAATTGCTTTGGGACGTTTCATAATATCAAGCTATCGATGGGAGAATATGTATTGACTAGCCTAATGCTTTCCATTCCAATGGGAGGTGCTGATGTTGCACTAGGAGTCCAATGGCTACAATCCTTGGATACAATAGCTTTTAATTTTCAATAACTTTTCATGAAATTTTCTGTGGAAGGAAAGGAAGTTGAATTAAGGGGTATTACAGGGAAACTGGGAAAGATAATTAGCTCTAACGGTATGACAAAGCTTTTAAAAAATGAACAAAGAGGTGTAATTGCACAATTATGTTCGCTAAATGTTTCCACATTGGAATCATCTATTTCTCGAGATCGTAAAAAATTCTTGAACAATCATTCCAAGGTATTTGAGACTCCCAAAGGTCTCCCACCTATTCGTGATCATGATCATGCTATTCATTTGATTCCAAGAAGTGTTCCTTCAAACATCAGGCCATACAGATATCCTTATGCCCAAAAGAGTGAAATTGAACGTATGGTTGCAGAAATGCTAGAGGCTGGTATAATTCAACCTAGTCAAAGTTCTTTCTTTTCTCCAGTAGCATTGGTGCAAAAGAAGGATGGATCATGTAGCATTAGTTACAAACTTACCAAGTACGCACGCTTTTGTGCATTATCACATCCATTTAAATCCAGCAGAATTTCTACTTCATTTATGGAAACAATTCAAAAGCATCATGGAAACCAAAAAATTATTGTAAGCGACAGAGATCCCATTTTCGCCAGAACTTTTTTGACAAAATTATTTTCTTGTCTTGGTACTCAATTATCTCATAGCTCATCCTATCATCCTCAATTTGATGGGCAAAATGAGATAGTAGACAAATTTTTGGAAGGATATATTCGTTCTTTGTATCTGATAAATAAACACAATGGGTCAAATGGTTGCCTCTGGCTAGATGGTGGTATAACACATCCTTCCATATTGCAGCATAAATGATCCCATTTATGGCACTTTATGGATTTCATCCACCATCCATCACATAATATTTAAGAGAAAATTCTAAGGTTCAAGTAGTGGAACATCACATTGAGCGTCAACAACAAGTTCTCCAACTCTTAAAGGATAACCTCATGTTGGCGCAGAATCGAATGAAACAACAGGCAAATCAACATCACAAAGAAAGAAGTTTTGGTGTAGGTGACTATGTATTCCTACGGGTACCACCATATAAACAAATGTACCTCAAGAAAGCTAAGAAGGATAATAAATTATCACCAAAGTATTATGGTCTGTACAAGGTGTTGCAAAAGATTGGTACTATGGAATACAAATTGGAGCTTCCTACAGCATCCTGAGTGCACCCAATTTTCCATGTTTCATGTTTAAAGAAGGTTATAAGTGACAAGCTCCTAGTTCAAACAATATTGACAGAACTTGATGAGGAAGGAAAAATCATATTGGAACCGGAAGCAATCACAGAAACAAGAACTCGACAACGATGAAATTGATCAATTTCGGAGGATCTCATCAAGTGGAAGAACTTATCTGCTGAAGATTCTGCATGGGAGGATGAGAATTTTATAGAAGCTCACATAACTACTCAAGCATAGAGGAAAATGCTTTTGAGAAGGAGAGGGGCATGTTAGGTCCCTATAATATTAGTGATTCCCCCATTGCTATTGTTATTGTAGCTCGTATTGTTATTATTGTGCCCCTATTGTCCCCATATTGTTATTAGTGTGCCCCATAGAAACGCACTATTGTCATTGTTGTGCCCTTATGTTATTATTGTTATGTCAACTTGATTATATTGTGACCCCTTAGAATTCTATATATAGAAGGTAGGTTTAGTCATTTGAATCATCCAAGAATTGTTCATTTGTGTAATGTAAAGGAGGTTGCCCCCTCGAAGAGGCTGAATTCTAAGGCGTTGATCTATCTTTTCTATCTTTTTATGAGATGGTCTCATAACATGGTCTTTTTTTCTCTATGTAACATTTATAATTTATTATTCTTGAGTGCCCAATTCAGTTCAGAGCATTGCAACCTACTCTTATACCACTTGTAACACACAAACACCATAACATGACCATGTAAAAAAAATAAAATTATTCTATCTACTTGACTAACTATACAAAAGTCTCACTAATCAAAGTAGGTCATGACATGCATTAGTGTAATAATGTGTTAATATACTTTAGTTCATGGAACCCAACTAACTATGATTGTCATAAATTCATTGAATGTATTTTGGAGGTTGGTCTATTCAATACTTATTTCTTGCAAGGTATGATATTGAATGTACTTTGGAAACTAGCCTATTCAATGCTTCATTTCTCGCATGGTATGTTATTAGCTTGATGGTTCTCGATACACCGAGGAACACATCCAAATGCACACATATTACACCCACCACTTGGCTGCAAGCTAGAGAAGGAGGTACATGATGTTGATTTGACGATCACAATTCATCGAGCTAGGGTTATGGTAACTAACCACGGTGTTGTTGCTAGTGGCTCTCATTCTTCCTCTATCTTGGAGCGGTATGCATCTTTTCAAGTTTCTCATGAGGTCACTGGTTCTCTCAGACTTCACAGTATTGTTCCACGATGTTCCCGTTGTACTGTCGAGTTTAATCTCCTCCTAACTCTGACTGTGCAAGAATTTATGTTTTGGTTTATAGAGGAAAACTCTTGTTTTTCCCTTATTTCTAGTGACTATGATCATCTAAAGGGATCCTTCCCTTCACGATTATATCATGTGAGCCTTTTCTATTTGGTTCAAGTAATTGAAAAGCTATTACTTTCGATTCTCCAAAATGATTAAACCCTGATTGAATGTTTTCTCTTAATGTAGGTGGAGCAGTATGATTATAGAGTTGTTTTCAACGTTATCGTTCTCGAGGGTTTACTAAACCTGGATTGTCTCTCACTTCTAGGTTGGAATTTGAACAAATCCATGTTTTCTTCTGTGTTTAGGCATAACTTGCCTATTTTATTACTTTTAGGTATTATCTGTGGACTATTTAAAATATGCAGGGATATTTGCATAACATCTTGCATTTGCTAGCTACCTAAGCCTGATATAGTCTAATGGGTTCTTGAAGAGACCCTTTCCTATTATAATTAAGACCATTTCATTCATTTTACGTCGAAGGTCGTTGAATAGGGAAAATTTTAAGGATAGAAAATTATCTTGAAGTTTAAAAACATTGGCGAATCTCACTAGTCCCTAGTATGCAACCTAGAAAATGCTTATTGATATATTTGTAAAATTATTCAAATTTATAACGATTTTATATATATTCTTTATATAATGTTGACAATTTTTAAGGTAAAATAATTCTATATTGTAAAATTTGGGAAAATCATTTTTATAAAATATCGAATTTGGCAATTTTTTTTGGAAAAAATCATAAAAAATTAGCCCACCTACGAATATTAACTCCTAAAATTTTCCATGCCCTAACCGACTTATATCATAACAATATTAATTTTTTTGAAGTTTTGAGGCCCTTGACCTTGCTCAAGTTGTGACAGTGTTAACATTTGAAATTATAAAGACCCTCGGCCCTACGGAATTTATAATAATATCATATTTTTTCAATGTGCTCGATTGTTTACTATCATATGTAAATTTGATCCCTACTTGATTGTTCTAATTTTTACATAGAAACCCATGTGGGTTGTATGTTAACAATCTAAGTTTATATTTTTGTAGTTTATTTAAGGACTTCTTCGCTACTAAATTTGGTTTATATGTTAACCTCGTCGAGGGTCTATGCGACTTGTTAATTCATCTACTGTTTAGAATCAAGCAGAAATTCTATTCATATTTACTATCTTTTCCATCATAATACATTTAGTGTGTTGTGTCCTTCTGTGTATTTCTCAATATCCGCCAACCATTTCACAAAATATATATTTTTTTTTATTTCCAATCTCAATTTTTGTCACGGATGCAAGGGTGAAATCAACCTAGGATTGAGGGTTGTTACAACACCATGACTGTCCTAGATGGTCTCAGACGTTCCATGAGGTTTTATACCGACAACCATTTGTTAGTAAATGTTACCAAGGTGTTTAAATCCGAGTTGACTTTAAGGTTTATTTATGGCATTAAATTGACTGGTTTATCTAGAAGTGGATTGAATTAGGCCGTAGTACCATCTCATTCTCAAGTACTACAACTTGTCTAGCTTTTTGTTTTAAATAATTCATTGCTAAAGAAAAAACATAGTTCTAATTGAACAGATAGTTTATATTTCATGCACAACAAAATTCAGTACTCTATGATCTCGGCCTTGTATCAAATCATTCTACTTTAAAATTTACTCAGTTTATTTCTCGCATGTATATCAGGTTTGGCCAGGCAACACTTAACAATTATGAAATTCCTGTGTCTGTATTCCATACCATCCAGACCTTACAATGAACTATTTATGTTTATGAATATTAAAAGTCCTTACAGTGAACTATTTTTGTTTATGAATATGAATAGTGGGGGGCAACAACCAATTCATGGTTCTTAAATGAAGGACATTCACTATATTACCACACACAATTATTCCATCAAACAATATTCCTTCAACAATTAAAACATCTATCAAGAAGTAAATTATATGTAAGGAAACAATACTTATCTGTGAATTACACAAAGAATCAAGAAGACACATTAAGGATGAGACTATTCATCCCATCCAATGGAACGACAATTATGTCCAAGTTCCCCCCTAGCTTCAACTTCTACTACAATTGGTATCTTGCAACCGTCACAGGTTGACTCAGTCCTCAAACCTCAAGACCCCGTGGTCTAGTCTAGAACATTAGATTATATAGGGTTTCCACTAGTTGAAGATGAGCTCAAGACAACCTTTCCTTGCAGTTTTATCTCTTCCTATTTCTACTGGTCATTCCCTCTCCTGGTGGCCAACCCCATCTTGTCCCTGCCAAGATCTTTTATCTCCCGCATCAAGAGAAGAAAAAGATAACACCCTTCCCTAACTATATGAAAATTCCACATCCATTTCCATCTTCTCAACAATTTTTTTATTTTTATTTTATTAAACAATAAAATTACTTTTTATCAACCTTTGTTTCCTCTACAAACTGTTTTTATGTTTTCATAACAACTACTTAAAAATAAATAACAGTAACTATAAAATTTACTTTAAGATCCAAGGGTGGTACATGAAGAAAAAAGGCGTTCCCTAAATTATCTTCTCAACGATTTTTTTATTTTTATTTTATTAAACAATAAAATTACTTGTTATCAACCTTTGTTTCCTCTACAAACTGTTTTTATGTTTTCATAACAACTACTTAAAAATAAATAACAGTAACTATAAAATTTACTTTAAGATCCAAGGGTGGTACATGAAGAAAAAAGGCGTTCCCTAAATTATGATGACAAAGACTTGTGTTCTTTAAATGACAATGGATTAGCGTCTATTCTATCCTTCATTGATCGAGTAAGCACCCGGCCCCATTATTATTTCGATGTGAGCTGAAAATGAAATCAACTTCTCGTCCAGCTATCGTTGGCGTTACCTGTAGCCTACCCTTTCCCTTGTGGAAGTAGTCCATGAGGATTCCAACGATGTTTCTGTATGACGTATACTTATTGGCATCTTACAAAATTTCAATACAACAGTTTCATGTTTAGTTTTGTTTGGTTTTATTTTTATTTTTTAAATTAACTTATTCTTATTTTATATATTATTATTAGTAATTTTTTTTTAATTATATAATTTATTTTATTTCATTTAAAATATATTTTAAAAACTATTAAATAAATTCTATAGCAAATTAATATCATTTATAATTCTACTTGATTTATTTAATAAATATTTCTTTCTAATATATAACTTAAACTAACAAATCAATCAAATCAAATATAACTTTTATAACCTTTTTTTCAACCTTATATTTAGAATTTTTTTAATTGTTCTATTTTATTTCAAGTTTACTTACTAGGTAATAAACACATGAACTAGAAAATAATATATTTTAACAATTTCATTTACTTATGCTCTTTTGAGATAACCTTACATTAAAACAAAATAATAATAATTTCACTATAAAATTTAAAAATTCAATGTTAATTATAAGTGAAAACATTTTAATGTTTATCTTAAATAAAATAATTATATTAACTTAAAGTAATTAATAATAATAAAAGCTAATTTCATTTACAATTGTGTTTTTTACTTTTTGTTTTTTTTATATATTCAACATAGAGATTTAAAATAATATTTGATGTTACAAACTCATTAGGAAAGAATGTGAAATTCATTCCATATTCAATATAAAATTTACACACATATATATATAATATATAAGATTTTGTAATATTAATGTAAATTTTATATTGAACAAAAACATTTGGTTATAACTTTATGTATAGAGATAAAGAAAATTGAATGTAAGAGGTTTGTTATAATTTTAATTTTGTATTAATATTTAAATTTCCATATTAAATAACATAATTTTATATCAACTTTATATAGATAAATAAGGAAATTTCTATATTAAATTTTTATATATAAAATAAAAATTGAAATTTATATATATATATATATATATATATATATATATTATATATATATTATATTATATGTATGTATGTATTGTATGTATGTATTGTATGTATGTATGTATGTATGTATGTATATGTATGTATATGTATAAGCTAGTTTTGTAGTTTTACTATTATTCAATATGTACATTGAATAAAGCATTTGAAATTTTATAAATAAAGGAGAAAGGAAAAAATATATTTTAATATTAACTATAAATAAAATTTTCCAATACTCACCTTTAATACTTAATATGGAATTGACATTAATATTAACAATAATATATGATGATGATAATGATGATGGTTAACGTTCACTGAGACCAAATTGGTCTATCGGACTTATAATTTTTTTTCTTAGTTTCTAATTATCTGGCTCCTTGTCTTTCTTGGCGAGATTGGTGCTGTAGCTTTCTTTTTTTTTCTACAGTTTTCCAACTTTCTTTAACTTGCATCTCCTTCATCTCTTCTCATCCTTGGGACATTGGTGTCTTAGCTTCGTGCTCTATTGTGTTCGTCCTTTTGAAGATAGTCGAAGAAGAAGTTTGGTCTGGGAGATCTGCTTTGTTGTTAAATGAAGATCTATTTTGTTCGGTATTCGAACCCTCATAACTATTGATGCTTGAGGCGTTGTCGAGTTCACTCTTTTGTTGTTGGGTGGGGCTTTCCCCCTGCTTGTCTTGAGAGTTGTTTCTTTCTTGCCCGATTTCTTGGGATTTAGAGTCTTCTCGAGAGTCTTCTTCTCTGATGAGAGTGTAGTGTCCCTTTTGTGCTCCTTCCCACCATGTAGATCTGTGGTGATTTTTTCTAGCATAATTTTTTGGGAGGGTTTTGGGCAATTTTTGGCTAGGTGGCCTATCTCAAAGCAGGATCGACATTTGAAGAGGACACTTTCATAATCGAGTTTCTGGTTCCACACATAGTCTTTACTTGTTAGGTGTATTTCTGCTAGGAATCCAATGTTGAAGTCCATTTCCACATAGATGCGTCCATAGGTGGTTCTGGCATATTCCTCTATTTCTGAGCACATGCAATAAAATTTCCCAATTGCATTTCCAATGGCTTTTAGTGAAGAGAAATTCTAGAGATACAAGGGTAGGTTTGGCAATCTCACCCAAACTCGTGCTCAGGTTATGACTATTGTTGAGAGATCGAATAATGAGTTCCATGGCTTCATGAATAGGCCTATTTTTTCCAAAATCAAGAATTAGAATAAGAGTATATTCAAATACTTATTTTTAATATTTAATATAGAGTTGATATTTTTATTTTACAATAATGTTAATATATATACCTATATTGGAGAATTGGGAAGCTTGGGGAAAGGTTACAGACGAACACCAAGACAATTTGTAGGGGGTGGACGAACCGTCCATGGCCAGGCTTCGCAACCAGCAGCCCAGTCGGAGGGGGTCAGGTCGGGGCTCGGGCAGGGGACGTGGACGCGGAGGAGCAGAAAGGGAGCACCACCATTGTTGCTGTTGCTACTGCCATCGTCAAGTCGGGGTCGCGCCTCTTCATGCTAAGCAATATGTGGAAGTAAACGGGGCAAACGTGGAGGGGCCAGCCCTCCCGGCATTTGGTTCAGTGGTCTTCACCCTGGGGAAGGCGGGGGACACTCTTGGAGTTAGGGCGCACGTCTCTGTGCTCTTCACGCAAATCCCAGAAGAGGCGGGCGAGGGGACACCTCTAGGAGGGGAAGATCCTCCCCCGGCTAACCCTGGTCATGAACATCCCTTGCCGCCTCCACCAAGCGAGGCCACGACCTCAGGGAAGGCGGTCATGGACGACCCCTCTACCTCCCAGTCAACGAAGGCTCCAAACGCTGCCAAGTGGGCAGCCATGTGGGAGGGTATTCCTGAGGGGCACGGGTGGTGCACAATTGAGGAGGAGAAGCCTCCTGGGGATGTATAACCCTCCGCTGCAAGCTCCAGACATGGCCAACCTCTCCCAATTCAGGTCCAATCATCTGTTTACTGTTGCTTTTTATGGTTCGGGTCAGATCTCGTCCTGGTTTCATGATGTTTTTGATATATGTCTAGTCTGTACTGTCACGGTTAATGTCTTTGCGTCGGATAATAGCAAACCCAAGTAGGCCAAAGAAGACAGCCCCTGCGTGGGCTGGATCAGTTTTGGGCCTCAGTTCTGTCATTTTGTCATTTTGGGATCAGTTTAGTGCCTCTGTCGGCCTCTCAGAGAATTCCTGATGAATGCCTCCCCTGCGTGGGAGATTTTGAGTCGGTCTGTTTCATCCATGGCACCTCTGATGGCCATGATAATGCTATTAAGTCTAGCTACTTTGCATGTAATTTCACACTTGTACATATAATAGATATTTAGACAGTTTACCGAGAAAAAAAATATATATATACCTATATTACTTTATTTACTAATACCAATTATGTATAAAATAATTAAAAATAAAATAAAAAAATCTTATAATTGAAAATTTTGTTAATACTTTCTTTACAATAAAATAAAATTTAATACTCAACCAACATAAATCCATAAATCCATTTTATATTATGTCTCCACATAAATCCAAAATCCATGTCTTATAAGATGGAAGCATCAATAGGGAGAAGAAAACCCTGCAAAAGAAGATGTTAAACATGGTAGGAAGTGGAAGCATAGATGTGACTATAGAAAAGTGCAATGTGCATAAAGTGAAATGATGGATAATGACAGAAGATTTATGATTGGAAATGACGTCAACAAGATATTGAAAAAAGTAAAGAGGAAGGATGATAATAGCAAATGAAAATGAGATCCTCTCAAGGCATATGAAAGATCACATGTACATATAGTTGGAAAATTACTAAACCATTAAAGTGAGTAATAAAGTCTTAGAATTTGACTAAAGCATTTAAACATATAAATTAATTTTATTTTTTTATTATTATTATTATTATATACGCGTATATTTGAGTTTCTTAATAATGAGAATGAGTGAAAGACCCAAAGATTTTTTTGACTACTCAATAGATTTTTAATTAAATTTTATTTTAAATTTGGAAGAAATTTTATATGATAAAATATTATAATTATATAAAAATTCATTTTATTAAATTAGTTAGGTTTTGGAATGTCATTAGGCTAATCCTATCATAATATAAAAGTATCCCATGTAAATCATAAGCACCCTAGAACAATGTATTAAATAGAGTTTTTTTTAAGGTAATGAGAGTGAGTAGGAATAAAAAAGATATTTAACAAATAATGAGATTTTTTTTGGATTTTGTATTTTTTTTTTTAATTTAAATAATGAAATATTGTGATTATATAGAAAATCATGTTATTAAATTAGAGATAATTTTTTAATGATATTAATTTATCTTTGTAAATTTTATATACTCCATAACTATGTATTAAATGTCTAATTAAATTTAAATAACACCCTAGAGATATTAAATGATTTATTTTGTTTTATGTTTTTTTAAATATCTGATATTCATTATTTATTTAAGTAATTAATCTATTAACTAAAATATATTTCTTATTCATTCAACTAATTAAATTAATTAACTAAAATAATCACTCAGTCTGTGTAAACATAATTTAATGTATAAGTAAAATTGAGGAGTCACATCTGAGTCATATGTGGATTGTATCTATATTTCTTATAAGTCAATGGGTCCTTTCATTTTCACTACATAGACTTTCTTTTCACTGACCTACATCTCCCAAACTGGCCTACTTACAATTGCTCCCAAGGGATTTGAAATTGGATGAACAAGGCAATAGGAAACTCAAAGTTACCTAAGTTAAGGCCATTAGTGGGTGGCTCTTTTCTCAATTATTATCGTTTTCAACAAGTACTCAAAAAGGTCTTTCCATAGCTTATAGTGGCAAGGGCTTGTATTCTTTAAATGGCAATAGATTAGCCCCTATACTATTGGTGATTAATCGAGTAAGCACCCGCCCCTATTATTATTTCAATGTGAGTTAAAATTGAACTCAACTTTGTAACAAGTTTACCCATTAAAAATATAAAATTACCCGCATACAACTAATTTTTTTAATGATCTTTATAATAACCAATATTTTATTCACTTCATTGTTGTACATTTATTTAAATAAAGTACATACAAATCTTTTAATCCAACAATGAGTTGGAATGTGCTCTAGTGCTCTTTCCAAAGTAGTCTATTACTATTTTAATTAAACTCATAAAATGGTGCATGTATGGAGACCTGGAAAGTTCATATTCTAATTTATTACTCCAGTACTATCTTGTTTGGTGTTGATCACATAAGACACTTGGAATTATGTCCACCATCTATTTCTATATCTATGGTGTTGGCTCTCGGGACTTCAAATGAGTTAACCGCTTCCACTCTAAGCCTTGAAGTGATCGATTATTATGCACCTTCCCTGTTAGGAGTCTAGCTTTGCAGATATTCTTTGGGTAAGTCATTTGCACCTTGCGAGCGCCATATCCACCAATAGGCAAGTGTGCCATTATGCATATTCTCTTTTGTTGTTGATTTTGCTATGTTGTGGTGTATTTGGCTAAATTTCTCTTGCTTCAATATGGTTTCATTATCTTTTCCGGTGATGTCGTCCCCTCTTCAAGCAAGAACCAAATTCGGCCACATATGGCCTTCTTTAGGTACTGGTACTCCAAAAACTCTTCAATTATTTCATCACATTCTGTTGTCAATTACATAGTCATTTTAATACCATAGCCCTCCAAGACTCAATGGTGAGTTATTGGTATACTTGTTTTCTCTGGTAAGGCTCAAATTGTTTCATTTAAATGTAATTGTATAAGATACTTTTATCACTTAGTTGGTAACATTTAGGGTTTGACTGGTTCATTTTCCTTGTTGAACATGTATGTGCCTCCTTACTACTCCAGTGGCAGTAGCTGTGACACTAAACGTGCTCTAACAATCACTTTCCCTTTGGTTTCTAGGTTTTTACTTCTTCTTCATCTATATGGTACAAGGGTTTATACCCTTTCATTCTCGGATTGTCTGAAACATGGCAATTTGACCGGTACTTTAATTTGTCTTTCGAGTGTGCTCAAATTCTTCTATGTTGAAAGAGAATTGCTCCATCTGAAAGTTTTTTCATTTGTTTTAACTAGTGTTTTGTTTTGGGAAAGATTGTATATAATTGAACCTCCATAGGAGGTTGGACCTTTTGTCTCTTTTCAACTGTATATAATTATCTTTAATTAAATTCTCAGTTTATTCATAGTTATATGTATTGACTTGGCTTTTCTGTAAATGTGTTAGAAAACCTGCACAAATGAATCTAGCTAGTAAAGGTTGAACACACAGCTTTGCAGAGCAACAACATTAAAAGAAAATCGAAAGAAGAAAATAATGATTCATTAGAAAATATGTTACAATGCTCATGATATAGCATTACTGCGTGAAGATCCCAAGGTAATGAACTATAGTGGTAATCAATGAGAAGACTCAACACCTACAACAAGTTCTGGAGATAACTAGTCAGTTACGGAGTTAAAGAAGGAGCAAATCAAAGAGTAAATCATGCAAAAGGAATCTTGCATGCAATCCCATGCTCTAACTAAGAGTCTGCATGCAATTGCATGTAGTTGCATGCTCTAACTAAGAGTCCGCATGCATGCAATCCAATGCTCTAACTGAGAGTCTGCATGTACGTGTAGTAGTTCCAACACCCCCCTTGAACACCACTATGGGGAAAAATAGAAAATGGGCCCCGACAACTAAGGCCAAAGGTCACCCAAAATATAGTGCAACATGTATTAAAATTGAGGAAAGAGGGAAAACCTCATGGGAAAAACCCCCCCTCAAAATATAATGTAATCAAAAGAAAAGAGGAAAAAAAGGAAGTTGCTAAGCAACTATGTCCTTCACTCCAAGACGATCACACAGAGAGCGAAACTTCTGCTCAGTGAATGTCATGGTGAAGATGTCTACAGTCTTTTCGGCTAAGGGACAAAACTGCAAATCAATGACCCGATCATGTACTAAGTCTCTAATGTAGTGCATATGGATCTCTATTTGCTTCGTCCGCTGCCGCTGTACTGGATCCCTGCAAAATTTGAGAGTGCTCTGGTTGTCACACCAGATGACAATGGGTTGGCAGAACTGAACGCCCAACTCAGTGAGGAAGTGTTGTAGCCACAGAGCTTGAATGGTGATGTTGACTACTCCTCTATACTCGGCCTCAGCTGAAGAGAGAGCAATAGCAGCCTGCTTCTTGCTCGACCAACAGATAGGGCTAGATCCTAGACTGAGTGAATAGCCGGAGGTGGACTTGGGCCCCAATCAGAATCTGTGAAGCCAAGGAGATTCAATGCACTGCCTGCTACATAGTGAATCCCGAAGGTGATGGTGCCCTGCACATATCGAAGGATGCGCTTGGCAGCATTCCAGTGTAGCTCATGCAGCTTCTGCATGTATCTGGAAACTGCCCCTATTGCATATGAGAGATCTGGTCTGGAGTGGGTGAGGTACAATAAGCTCCCCACTAGCTGTCGGTAGAGAGTGTTGCCAACTAATGGAGTGTCACCTCCATCCTCAAGGCGGACCCCAAACAGAAAAGGAGTCGGTGCTGGCTTGCAATCAGCCATGCGAAATATCTCGAGGAGATCCCGTGCATACTTAGCCTGAGAGAGTTTGATGCCTGTGGCATCTTGGCTAATCTCAAGACCAAAAAAGAAGTGTAATGGACCCATGTCCGTCATCAAGAACCTATCATGCAAGGCCCTCTTGACTGTAGCAATGGCTGAAGCCGAGCTGCTAGTGATTAGGAGATCATCTACATACAAAACTAAGATAAGAAGAGAATCATGTGTCCTAAGCATGTAAACATTCGGATCAGACTTACATCTTTCAAAGTTTTGTGATAAGAGAAAAGAATCCATCTTCGCGTACCAAGCTCTCAGGGCCTGCTTAAGGCTGTAGAGAGATATTTTCAGTTTGCAGACAAAAGATGAATCCTGAATGAAACCATGTGGCTGCTCCATGTAGATCTCCTCAGATAGGTCTCCATTAAGAAAGACATTCTTCACATCCATCTTATGTACTTCCCACCGCTGGGTAGCCGCAATGGTAAGTGTAAGCCGTATGGAATCCATCTTTTCTACTGGAGCAAAGGTCTCGTCATAATCAATGCCATGCACTTGTTGGAATCCTTTAGCTACTAGCCTCGCTTTCTGTAGACTGGTGATTTGCCCATCTGTAGCTCTCTTGGTCCTGTAGACCCATTTGCATCGGACAAGTTTCCTTCCTGAAGGAAGGGGGACCAGATCCCAAGTCTGGTTCTCGAGGAGGGAGTTATACTCCTCCTCCATTGCGGACTCCCAAGATGGATGCCCAGCAGCCTCAGCATAAGACTGTGGATCAGAAGACTGAACCAAATGACAATTCCATGAGGGCGATGGTTCAGTGGCAATGAGGAAAATAGGAGGCTCAATAAACTCTAAGCTAGTCCTCTGCAGATCAGAATTATCCCCCACAAGACCATTTCTAGCAGCTGGTTGGTCTTGTGCATATATCTCACGTAAGCTCCTTGTTCTCTGATTTATGACAGGGGAATATGATTCACTGCTGGAAGCCTGATCTGGGCTTGGATGTGGATCATCATTTGCATGCACTAGATTTGTATCTGAAGACTCTGTCTCTGCATCTACATCTGAGTGCACTGAGTCATCATCTCGGACATGGGGTAGATAAAAAGTGTCTGCATGCGGCGACTGAGGTGCATGCGAGAGACTTTCCTCAAATTTGACACTTCGCTTAATGATGAGCTTGTCTGTAGAGGGAATGAGGAGTCGATATCCCTTCACACCATCAGGGTATCCAACAAAGATGCACTCAATTCTCTGTGGATCAAGAGCTTGCCTATTTTCGGAGGGGATCCGGGCCCATGCTCGAGAGCCGAAAACACGGAGGTGAGTGATCTCTGGTTTAGTGCCACTCCAAGACTCAAAGGGGGTTTGATTCTTGATAGACCTATGAGGAGATCTGTTCTGGATGTAGTTAGCACAATTAAGTGCTTCAGCCCATAGCTTATGAGGCAATGAATTAGCATGCAGCATGTAGGAAGCCATCTCTTTGAGAGATCGGTTCTTTCTCTCAGCAACTCCATTCTGTTGTGGAGTGTATGGAACTATGTACTGCAATTGTATGCCGGACTGAAGGCAAAGGTTCCGAAGTGTTGTGTTAACATATTCCCCCCCATTGTCTGTACGAAGGGCTTTGATCTTTCTCTCTGGCTGTGTCTCAACTAGTGCTTTGAAATCTTCAAAGTGCTCAAAAAATTCAGATTTGTTCCTGAGAAGATACACCCAAGTATATCATGAGAAATCATCAATAAATGTAAGCACATAGCTTGCTTTTTTGATGGAAGGATGAGGAAAGGGCCCCATGAGATCACTATGGATCAGATCTAGAGGAGAGGATGCTCTGTGAGTCTTGCCAGTGTCAAAATTTTCTCTGGGATGTTTGCCAAGAACACACCCTGCACAAACTTCTTCGGAGAAACTGATATTTGGCAAGCCTTCCACCATCTCATTCTTGCTTAGCTACTGCATATACCTGTAATTTAAGTGACCAAACCTTTCGTGCCAAAGCCTACTACTATCATCAGCATGTGTAAGCAATAAGGAGGATTTAGATTCAATAAATTCAGAAAATGTATACAGTCTGGCTCCATTGTTTACCTCACCAGTTTCAATTTTGGCGCTGTTATGTAGATCATATATGTTTACTGCATCTGGAGTGAATTCCACTCTCTTTCCGGTGCCGGAATGAGTGATCCGATACTGAAAGCAGGTTTACCGAAAGTTTTGGAACATGAAGCACATCTTCAAAGCTTCCATGTAAAAGTTCCACTCTATCTTTTCCAGTGACCTCAATAGGTGAGTCATCTCCCATGAGGATGGGAGGTCCTTTGCATGCATCCAAAGAGAAATAAACTTCCTGTGCAACAACCATATGATGTGATGCACCAGAATCTATAATCCATGCATCAGGAGAAGAATTAATTGCAACTAAAGCATGAAAATTATTACCTCTCCCATGTGGCAGATCCTCAGTTTTCTTCTTGGCACCCTGAGGGATGTGATCCCCAAGGTTGTGCTTCTGAAGGATTTCTGTCATTTGGTCAATTTGTTTCTTCATGCAAGAGGATTCTGGATGGAATCCTCTTTGAGAGTAGGTGCATCTATTTCCTTTCTTCCCTTTCTCATTTCTCGAGCCGGAGGAGTCATTGAAGGGCTTGGTGTACCCTTCCTTCTTTGGATGGGAATGCGCTTTTCCCTTGTCTTTTTTCTGCTGATTTTTCTGACTTGAATCAGATCTGTGATGTTTATTGTGGCTGCTATCATGCACAGCAAGTGCATGCGCTTTTGAAGGCTTGATTTTCCCCATGCCAATGAGTTTATCTTGCTCAAAAATAAGGGACTCCATAAATTCTTGGAGAGAAGGCATAGTGTAGGATTTACCTGTTGCGAGCCTTACTGAATGAAATGTAGACACAAAGACGGAGTATTCCGGTCCGAGCTTTGATATAATAAAGAGAATTTGGTGACTCTCCTCCTTGGACTTGTCAATTCCACAACCCTTGAGTTGCAACAATAGATCATTATATTTGGTGAAGAAGTCTTGAATTCTATCATAGTTCCGTGGATCCAATGATAGCAGCTCCACTTCGATCATATGTCCTTTCATCTCATCTTGTTTCCCGTAGAGATCATCAACCTTTTTCCAAATCTCATTGGGAGTATTGCAGGCAGATAGATGAAACTGCAACTCTAGAGAGATGCACATGCATATGGATCCATGGGCCTCATCCATACGGTTGAGGTACTTGGATTTCTCTATGGCTGAAGTGGGTTCCACTTCTATAGCCATGGTAATCCTGTACAACCCTTTTTGACGAATGTATCGAGCCATTTGGTCCTTCCATTCGTGATAGTTGTACGGTGTTAGGATCGATGCTTTGGGAAACTCCATTTTTTTGTCAATCTTCGATCTCCAAGCTGTAATATCTGCAAAATAAAGTACTGGTGCGCATTTTATCTAGCAACCTGTGGGCTTTGATACCATGTAAATGTGTTAGAAAACCTGCACAGATGAATCTAGCTAGTAAAGGTTGAACACACAGCTTTGCAGAACAAAAACACTAAAAGAAAATCAAAAGAAAAAAAGAATGATTCATTAGAAAATATGTTACAATGCTCATGATATAGCATTTATGGGTGAAGATCCCAAGGTAATGCACTATAGTGGTGATCAATGAGAGGACTCAACACCTACAACAAGTTCCGGAGATAACTAGTCAGTTGCTGAGTTAAAGAAGGAGCAAATCAAGGAGTAAATCATGCAAAAGGAATCTTGCATGCAATCCCATGCTCTAACTAAGAGTCCGCATGTAGATGTGTAGTAGTTGCATGTAGTCACGCTCTAACTAAGAGTTCGCATGTAGGTGTGTAGTAGTTCCAACACTGAGATGGGCGGCCACTTCTCATAAGACTGAGATATGCTTATAAAAAACTTTGTTGAACCTTTTGGTCACAAAGATTGGTTGTGGAGGTGAGAGAAAGATTTTTTGGGAACGATATGATGTCGTTGATGTACTCTCTATAGACATTGTTGCTTTGATCTAGAACCACATAGATCAAAATCATTAGTTTTTCCTTAGTCAGTTTTGGGTTTTGTCTCAATTTTGGTGTTTGGTTTTTATTTATAAAATTATTTTTTGTATTAAATAAAAAGAAAACAATAGGAGGTGAGAAATTATATTGGTTAGAGGGGTTGATGTTTGTGTTTTTATTCGCTATAAAAAGGTTGATGTTATTTAAACTAGAAGCCCTAGTGTTTGAAACGCCAATTCTTGTGTGTTAGTAATTTTGGTTATAAAAAGGGTTCGTGGTTCTTAAACTGGTAGCCTTGGTGTTCGAAATATCAATTCTTGTGTAAGGTCAATTTGTTTGATAAACTCTTGAGTACATTCAGTATGTAGACCTCCATCCTATCAACTGATGGATAACCGAAAGCGAAATATTCGATAGGTGGTGGTTGATCCATAGGATGGTTCATTACTTGATGACTCTTATTGAGGAAGCTCCAATGAGCTGAGTTGTTAATATTGTTGATCCTACAAAGCTCATCAATGGTGGTCAGAGGCAGTTACATTTTAAATGGAGGTCAAGTGAGAACTTGAAGATGTGGTGGTGAAAGAGAAGTGTTTGCGGGATTCTAGAGTGGATGTGGGTGCTCATGAAGACGAGTCAAATAGATATTTATTTATTGTTGCAATATGTGTTTTTCTTGTTATCCATATAAGCATTAAGGGAGGGTGTTGGAAGTAATGCTTCCATGTCATATGTAGTTTTCATTGTGAGTTCCTAGGTGTTAGTCTAGAAGGTGTTGATTCCAATGTATGAGTTGGAGTCATTATCTAGACATGTCAAAGTCAATGTATTATGTCTTATATATTTGCAACTGTCTTGATCAATAAGATATTGAAGAGTAATTTGTGTTGTGTACAATTTCTCTCTGTGCACTCGATCTCAATTTCTAATAGGATATAGATCTGGGACTTGATTAAAATAATTTTGCAGAATTTATGGCTCTTAGCTTTTACTTCTCTTTGCAAAAGAAAAAGGATGTGCATCTCTTCAATTTTTTGGGGACTCCATGTTTGTGATTAATTAGTTCTTAGGAGTCCAAAGGTGTCACAACCATCTTCAGCTTTAATTAGCTAAGGAGTTGCAACATAGTAAAGCTACTTTTGATAATATCTCTTGTGGTTATTTATATAGGAGCAAAACCAGATTGTAGATCAACTTTCTAAAGCAAGCCTTAGGAAGGATTTAGTGTAGTGGTTAAAAGGAACAAAGGAAGCTGAAATATTTGAATTCTACCATCACGCTTTCATAAACATTTTGCACAGTCAACAATTTTGATGTATCAGTTTGTTCTTTTGTCAGACTCTTAACAAAATGCCTTTAAGGTCTTATATTTATGTATGTATTGCAGCCCTAAGGCACACTTTTGCTTTTATTCTATTAGCATGAATTTTTCTGTTGTTGTAGCGGCTACAACCACCCTCCAAAATTTTTCCTTAGTTTATTTTGGAGCCTTCCTATCAACCTTCACAATAGCTTGCCTTGCTTTGTCAAGTCCTCAAGCTTCATTGCCTTTCTTGCTCAAAGGTCGTTTGTGCATCACAGTTTGATCTTTTCCCTTCATAGGCTGCTCAACCGGACTTAGTCTAGCTACAGGCTGAGTAACTTCCCTGTTGCACATTTCTAGAGCGAAACCAGCCTTCCCTCCAAAAATTGCGGAATCCTCTTTGACAGCCTACTGGGCTCCAAGATTGCGCAATCCTTCCAGCCAACCCTCCCAACAGGATTTGCCTAAATTTTCCCTGCAACAGGCTATTCAGCCCAAGATTTGCGCAAATCTGGGCAGCAATCAGCCGCTCAGCCTAAAAATTGTGCAAATCCCCTGGGCAGCTAGCCCAACACCCAACCAGAAATGCGCATTTTTCTCCAGCAGTCGAGGAGTCTCTTGCATGTGCAACTGAGTTGACTGTTTCCTTCCGGGACCGACCAAAACTGACTTGCATGCATGGAATGCTTCTCCCAAGGCAGTATGCAAAGGAATCCTTTGTTTCAGAGATCAATGCTTAGCAGCTGGAGGTTACATGCAAGGATCATTTCAGAAACATCCCACAAGTGTCACTTCCCTTAGATTTGTGGCATGCATGTCCCAACCTCGATGTTATCAAAACTCATCAATTGGGCACTACAAATCTCATTCCTCACATCAACCTTGTAGCTCTGACATCCCACATCACATCTAGGAGCAGTCAGCACATTCAACTCAACTGTTTTGGGGTAAGCTCGCTTCCCATGCCTTGTGCTGCATTTTTGTCGCTTTTTGTGTTTTTGCTTGTAGGAGTACTGTTTGCTTGATTTCTTTGAACGCTTGCTGTCGTTTACATGTATTCCAGTTTTTCCTAGCTCTGTTTCAATTTTCGTTGCTATCTCACTGCTATCACATGCATGAAATTGTTTTGCACCGACGTTCGCCCAACTAGCGAACTGCCTCACCCACATGCATGTTGATGTTTGCTGAATATTTCATTCATGTTTTGCATGCACTATCAATCACTTCTACTATCACTTAGTGTCGCCATGCATTTACTGTCTTAGTTTCTCTCAGTTGCCCGTCGGCGAGTCGGGCCAACCTTGGCACAGACTTTGCCTTCACCAAGGCTACATTGCACAATCTAGGGAAGGAAGGCTCACCTTCCTCTCCAGATTTGTGCATTCCTTCCCAACACTAGCCTCTAGGACTGTTTTGCGCATTTTTGGAGGACAGGGATGCTTGGCTCAAGAAATTGCACAAATCTGTCCGTGGGCCAGTAGTCCTTCCTAGCTGGAATTGCACAATGCACAATCCCAACGGTCAGCAACCATACTGGACTGTGCATTGTGCAGTTATAGTAGTCAGTCAGTCTCTCAGCTGCCCAAACTGTGCCTTGTGCAGTCTTGGCAGTCAGTCTCCCGACCTCCCAATCGAAATTGCGCAACCTTCATGATCATTCACCCAGGTATGTTGCAATTCAGTTTGCATGTTCATTTTGGTTTCCGACTAACAAATTTCTTGATATGAGTGTTGCCATGTCTCTAGGTATCACATGTGTTCATCTGCCTCTCAACACTACAGGTACAATGGTTTCCAAGAGAGTAGAGATGAAGACACCGTTCAGAGCATGCTTGGGGATGTAGTCGATCAAGTGTCCATGGGCTTACCTACTCACAAAGACATCAAGTTGTTTGTGGACAAGGACATCAAGAAGCAACATCACATCGAGCAACATCATGAACAAAAGATGAAGGCAGCATACCAAATGTAGCGAACACAACGAATGCAGCGAACGCAATGAATGCAACGAACATAATGAATGCAACGAACGCAATGAATGCAACGAATGCAATGAATGCAAGAGGAAGGTTGTTGACAGCATAGAGGTGGAGCAAAGTTGCAAGATCAAGCAAATCCATTGATAATTAAAGAAACTTTAGAGACTCAGGCTATGAAGTGACGACGTGACATGAAGATCATGCGAAGGCAGAAGATGGAACAAATAAGGAGTTGCATGTGCTAAAGCAACAACTCAAGAAGAACTTGAAGCTGCACAGACAATCTAATGAGTTGCAGCAGGAACAGGAACAACAATGGGTGCAACATGCACTCACAAATGAAACTATGCGAGTACAAGTTAATGATCCATCCCAGCAGCTAACACCGATCAAACATGATGAGAAATTTTGTTGATCGCATGCAAGGGATCCAACATCATGCATGTTGTTGAGCACACACATGCAATCCAACCCATTCAACACACTCACCAAGGCGAAGACAAGAAGCAAGTCCAACTGGGGCTGAACATGTACTTCGACAAGTTGATGCGCACGACCACCAACACACACTTGAAGATCAGTAGGGACACTATGCATCAGTGTGTTGTTGGTTCAATCGTACCCAAGAATACCATGCGCGTGTTAACAAATGAGTTGGATGAAAGGGGTCGAACTAATGCACCGGTTATGACGGAGGCAAGAGTTTGCTTCAGAAAGATCTCACCATGAGGTTCATACATACCATCACGGATGACCAAGCTTGGCATCAGCTCATCACCTTCACCATCACAAGCATGTTAAAGAGTTGGTCTCATCTCAACGGACCAAGTGTCAGTGATGTCTTGCAAGGCTTGCTCAAGCCATTTTGTCCCACATAAGTACATGTGCATTGTAATGTTAAGTCATGTCAAGTGTAAGTCAAGTGTCAATGGTTGGATGTAACAGTCATAGAGTCGGTGAAGAGTCATGAGGGTAGTTGAACTGTCACAAAGGGGAATGTCAAGGGTCACCCCACCCTTTGCTATAAATAGTCCCTCATAACTCATTGTATGGGCTTTTGGTCAGCTAAGCTTCTAATAAGACTATCTTGAAGAAGACTTGGACAGTATTGTAATGCGCCTTGGCTTCTCCACTACACAAAGCTAGTTCATCTCTTTGGAGGAGCAGGCGGATGTGGCTGTAACGTTCCATTGATGGGGCTAGTAGGTTTACATGGTGTATTATCTGATTGTGACTTACACTTCTTTATATAATAAAGGCCATCACATTTTCATGCATATGTTGTTATTGTAGTTGGACTGCTCCAGTTGCCTTAATGATATATGTTGTTTAACTTACGTACTTGTATATGAACTGATTTGTATGCAATTATATGAATGTTGTTGTTAATGTGTTGCATATGTTGTTAATGATGTCACCGTCCGTGTCGACTGCTCTGCCGAACACCAGACATACCTTTCTCATGAACCTTTTTATATCAATCGGTACACTCGTCTCAGACTGATCCATGAGTGCTGTTCGTGTTATCTTACCTTGTATGTTGTGACTTCTGCATCTGTGTCGACTACTCTGTCGGAAGCTGTGCATGTCCTCTGTGTTGTGTGTTTCTAGCCGAGTTGGGACTAATCCCTTTCAACCTAGAATTCACCTTCACCTCCTTTCCCCTTTTGAAGTGTTGGAACCTCTCATACACATTCCTTGACTCACTGCATCAGTCACACTCTTGCTACTGATAGAGTTATCTTACTTGCCTATGTGCGACATCGTGGTCAAGGCATTACCTTACAACCCACTGTTGGGACTCCTACACCAAACGATTTAAGGTCTGATTGGGACTTCTTACCAGGGAGATCCCCTTGACATGTTTGGTCTAGCACCATCAACATCTCCCTAGGAGGTGTTTAAAACATTGCAAGTACACAAAAATCAATCCTCAATTATAGAATGCATCGACAAAATGTAATTTTGTATCATTTTCTTAATGAAATATAATTACACTTTTTCTTGAGGAAAAAATAGATTTACATTGCTTTCATATGGGGAAAAAGTGTGAAAAATAAATAAAAAATATATAATAATAATAAAGAAAATGTAATTATTAAATATAAAAATAATTTATGAATGATTTAGTCTATATTACAATTACATTTTATGAATGTCAATGGATTAAATTACAAAATAATTTCATTTAAATTTCTATTTTTATTTGTAGGAAATTCATTTTTTAAAAAATATATTATAAAAAATATACATAGAGTACAGTCTTGAAGAACTGTAAATTTATGTGTCCAAGAGTAATTCTCATACAGTGAAACCCTATGGGTTATGGGGAGAGGACTTCGAAAACTGTTTGCCCATGAAAGAGAAACCAACCAATCTCCCCACGAGTTCTAAGCCATAATGCTAACAATAGAAAAAAATCATAAGAGTCCTGAGGAGAGAAAGATAGGGACCATTTCCCCATGACAGGGAAACCAGATGGTCTCAAGGAGAGTTCTAGGGCACAATATTGACAATATGAAAACAAAACAAAAATGAACATGACTGAAACTAAATATTTGGGGCAACAAAATAACATGGGAAGGAAAGACTCTAAAATTAATAATTCTAGAAATTCATCATGCTTGTTTGGGTTGGATCTTGTCCTGATTAGTGTTGTGCTGGGATGGATGTGTTATCTCCATTCCTTTGTTGATATTTCTCCCTTCTACCCTGATGCTGTTGCACAAGATATAGGAATAGCTCGTCATATCCTTCAGGCAACCAGGGAGGATGTTCCCATTCAATGAACGCTCTCCTAGTGTGAGAGTCCTCCTGCCTCTTGGAGGGTTCCCCCTTTGATGTGCCCTCAACACCATTTTGATTAGCCAAGTTTGACATCTATTCTACGAGTTCCAGAGATATGTGGTTGGCTGCCACCTTTTTCTTATTAGCTTTTAGTTCTAAGTGTTCAAGATGAGAGATTCTATGTCCTTAGTGTGAGGAGCCAACTTCTTCAAACCTGCCATGAGAATTGGAAGATGCCAGAGGAGGAGGGGGAGGAGGAAAGGAAATCCTCATAACCCTGGCTAGGTTCTTGAGTGCAAGTTCCTAGCTATGTGTGTGTGGACCAGAAAGGGACTGGCCTTCGCCATCATACTCTCATAGTTTTCTTTGGTTTCTTCCAGCTCCCAAAGTTGCATGGAAAGCAAATTCTGAACAACCGAGAGGGTGTTATGGGTGTTTTGTTGCTCCTTTGCCTCCTTGGGAGCCACAAGGTGACATATGTGCGTTATATTGTCCTTTCCAAATTTCTCTTGACCCTGAGCGTACTAGGGGGAGAGAGATTGGTGCTAGCGACCTTTGTTGTCCCTTGTAGCACAAGCCCTTTCTCTCATCATGATGATCTGAATTATGCAGTCCCCACTTGTTCGCTGAAGCCATCTATGGATTTTTGCTACTCCATACCTCCAACGGCGAACCACTCTTAGCATCAAGAGTTTGAAAGAATGAATGTTTGGCACAATTATGTCCAAATTCATGTCGTGTGAAAGATGTAAATGATATGTCCTCAAATATATATCCATGGCCCGGTTGCATTGAATGTGGCCCAAGGTGAAAATAGGGAATGGTCGCCACCCTTCCATTCCCATTCAATTATCATGCAATGTGAGCATGCGACAACTTCCCTTTCTTAGAGTCGTTGTGATCGACCGGATTTGGGAAAATTTAATTTATAATAATTGAAAACATTTTATATCAATTGATGTAAAGCTTGTCAAGTGGGTGATGCTCGGGTGGTAGGGACGCTTGGGTTCCAACCCCATTAATATTGACATGCTCGCTCCTTAGGAGCCACTTCTACATGAAAGATAACTAACTCACCCAGACAAGGGTGGGTTCTTCACAGATGTAGCTAGTATCGATCTCCGATACAATAAACCACACAAAAAAAAGAAGTTAATATAAACTTGAATTTTTATAAGTATTTATTATAAAACATTGTAATTGAATTATTGAACAAAATTTATAAAATTGTAATACTAATACTAATAATAATTAGGAAATATTTACTTATAATAATTAATTAATTTTTTTTCAAATTGTTTCATTTTTTAAAAATAATAAATAAAATAAAATATTTTCATTTCTAATTTTTGTTTTTGTTTGTCAAGTTGTCTAAGTTCTCAAATATTAATTTAGGCTTGACCCGTCGCTTGAGAAATCGCGACGTAGGGGCATCTAAGCTGTCAAAATCATTTGCGAATCGCACCCAACTTGGGCCACAACATCTCTTAACAGGGTTGGATTTTTGCCCACGGAGTTTTGAACCAGTGACCTTCACATCACAAAGTGACTTAACAGTACAACCCATCACCGTCTATTCTATGCCCTTCAGAATTCTAATTAGAATTTGATAAATTAATCTTAATTTTAATAAATCATAATATCTCTGCTATAATAATTATACACATGTTAATTGATTGAAAAAAACACCTTTGAAGGGTAACTAATAATAGAAAAGAAACTTGCTTGCAAGTGCTACATAGTAGCTAGTATTTTCTGCTTACTTTAAATATATCTAAATTAAGTAAAAATACATCAACTAAAGTTAGTTTTAAGGTTTAGAATCTAGTCAATTTAGGTTTTATTGAGTTGTAAATTGAAGTATTTTGCTAGTTGTAATTATGCATTGTGGAGGTGGAGAATCCAATCTTACCTAATGACAATAATAATGTCTTATTGTAGTTATTGTCTAAAAGGTTTTACATTTTCTATGTAAAGTATAGATACATATATTTTAAAGGATAGTTGTCCTTGCTAGATATATATGTGAGAGATAGGTTGAATATATTCCTTAAAAAATATAAATATAAAAAATGGAATTGCTTTATTTACTTAGTTTTTTGTTGTTTGAATTGATAGCTATTTTAATTTATTAATACTAATTTTTCACCAATTTGTTATTGATATTAAGTAAAATTATATAATTTTTTTACTATAATTTACTATATTTGTTAAAATTCATTTCATTTCCATACACTTAAACCAAAATTTGTAATAAACAATAAATACCTAGGTAATATAAATAAGTGATTTTTCATTTTTAAAATAATATATAGTAATTAAATGCATTTATATTTATTTTTTAAGGGTTTAACCATTTTTAATATATATTAAATTAAAAGTTTATAGTTTGAATCAATTTTCACTTAATTATTAATGAGTTTATCTTATTGTATTTGGTTATGAATAAAGTTTATTTAACTCCACTAATAAAAAAAATTAAATTTGTTAACTAACAATATTTATTAATTTTGAACTCGTTAATTACTACTATCTATTATAAAAGTAATTTAAATATTATAAAATAATTAAGTTACATGTTAATTAATTAACTTAAGATTTCACTTTGTTATTATTAGTCTTTGGTAAGGCATGACTTAATAACTGATTTGCTTTTTGATCACTATTAGTTTAACATTGACCAATGCAAGTTATAATGTTTAACTTGGAAACATAGATGTTTATTTTTCAATATTATTTATAAACTAGCTTTGAAACATATGATTGAACCATAACTTGAAGGTCTTATTGAACCCTTAAACAATATAAAGCTAGGTGGATAATTGCCTCACATATTTTATGCCATAATTTATGGATATAGTTGCAATATTCATATATTATTTTTAGATATTTATGTAGTGATTTGTTATTCTTAATCTTTGAAGGAAGTAAATAATACATTTACCATTATTTACTTTCCAACATAATTTAAGCAAATCTTTGCATAAAAAATGGATAAGAACAAGGGCTACCCTAAAAAAATGCAAATTGATATATCATAAATTTTGGTGGGTAGTAACTAAACCTGCACATTTACATTTTCACTCCTACTCCTTGTCATTTAAGTGAAGATTATGCTTTAAACTTTGCAAATTGATATTTAAAACTGAAAAATTAATTGCCTCCTAAGGGGCAAAGACTTGCATAAACTTTGGTGGGTAGTAACTACTCACTCCTACTACTTGTTGTTTAAGTGGAAATTATGCTTTCACAAAAATTGCAAATTACACAACAAATTAATCTTTAGTACTATTTTTTGGAAGCTTTTTCTGTGGGTTTTTCCACTATAATTTCAGCAAGAATCCTATATATTTTTTAGGGTGTTGAATCTATATATACAGTAAAAAAACCAGTTTAAATAACACAAAACCAGTTTAAATAACACAAAAACTCCCAAATTAATTGCCTACTGAGGGGCAAAGACACACATAAATTTTGGTGGGTAGTAACTACTAAAAAATATGCACATTTGCATTTTCACTCTACTTTAAATTTTGGTGGGTAGTAACTACTCACTCCTACTCGTGGTTTAAGTGGAAATTATGATTTTAGAAAAATGCCAAATTACATAAACAAATTAATTGCATACTAAGGGGCAAAGACTTGCATAAATTTTGGTGGGCACTAACTACTAAAAAGCATGTACATTTACATTTTCACTCTACTTATAAATCTACACATTTACATTTTAGTCCTACTTATTAAAGTGTTGAAGAAAACATAGATATTTTCAAGGATTTTAATTTCTGGTGATTTTGGCATAAATATTGCAATTGCATCAAAAAATAATGATAAAAATATGAGGCAGATATTCACATGGCATTGTGGTGTGCAAAAATTGCAATAACAATCATATCACTGATTTTTTATGCAAGTACTTGCTTAAATTATAGTGGGTAGTAATTGCTGGTAAATATGTTATTTATGTGAGTATGGGCTACCTTCAAGGATTTTAATTTCTGGTGATTTTGGCATAAATATTGCAATTGCATAAAAAAATAATGATAAAAATATGAGGCACATATTCACATGGCATTGTGGTCTGCAAAAGTTGCAATAACAATCATATCACAGACAAATCATATTATTGAACAAGTGTTACATGATAATATAGTCCCCACGCAAATTTGCAAAAAAATATCACTTAATTATTAACCTGAACCAAGCGATTACAAAAACATTTAATTCAACTTATATATGAAATTACATGAATTGAATATTTATAACATTATCTTAATGATTTTGTGTATTTGATTTACATATAATGCAAAACCAAATAATTACAAGAACATTTAATTCAATTTATATATAAATGATATGAAATGAATCTTTATTATCTTATCTTAATAATTTTGTATAATTGATTTTCACAGAATTAAATACTAACTCTATATTTTTTTAATATATGAAAAACAACTATATATAAAAGTGGTGAAAGAATATTTATATATTTTAAAAATAAAATTATGATAATTTTTTTTTTTTTTGTTGTTTGTTTGTTTGTTTAAATAAATTTTAAAATAAATTTATAATAATCTATTTTATTAATAATTTATGTAAATAGTTAAAAAAATTTGATAATTAAACTTTAAAAATATATTTATAACATTAATAAATCAAAAAATTTGTAATATATACCACTAACTAAATAAAATGACTAATTATAACCTAAACCAAATACCGAATTAAAAATATAGTTTTGAATAACTCAACACCGCATAGCATAGGATGAGCTTTGGTGCAACTCAAGAAATGTTAAGTTAAAAATATGGTTTTGAAGAACCCAACATGCATAAGATGAGCTGTGATCTACATATTTTCTGGTAAGTGTGAACAACTAAATTCCAAAACAACGGTAATGGTAAGTGTGAACAATTAAATTTCAAAACAATGGTAAATTAATGTTATTTTTCTCATAACAAAATAACTATAATGATTTTTTATTACAAACAAAAATAAATATTGAATTACAAACAAAGTACATTTTTTTAAGAGGAAAAAACATTGAATTATATGGGGTACCATTATATTTTCCAGAAAACAAAATAATATTTTCATACAAGATCTTATCACTATAAATTCCATAATTAAAATTAGTGATATAGTTTAAGTCTTTATAAAAGAGACTTTATGGTAAAAAAAAAAGAGATCTAAAGGGATAGACTCACTTATATTGTCCATGTGTGTGTAATCTTATAAAAAATATAGTGCCAAAAGATTCAACAAAACCTCCAAGAAAACAAAAATAGATTCAATCACTAAAGGACTAAAGGAGTAAGATCAAGCCTTCATCCCTGATTGTGTTATCCTTTATATGTACAAAGTACATATAGCCAATATATTCTGTAAGGCCCTTCTTAGACAATAAATCAACTACAAAATTTGACTCCCTGAAGATGTGCTAAAAATTAATCTGAAAAAAGGATTACTTGAGGAAATTGATATGGGATATCCAATCGCTAAGATTTGGAGGAATCATTTATGTTGGTCAAAATCCTTTCAATGCAGGTGTTTGAGTCTCCATATACATGTATAGTATCCATAGACAATCTCTTGGAGAACCATAGAAGTCCCCACAACTCCAGAATCTCTGCCCGCATGTTTGTGCCAACACCTCCATACCATGAAATCTTGTAATGTGACCTGTGATTTATCTTGAGCCATACACTACATCCACATATACCTCTCTGAGCCGCTCCACCAAAATAACCAACAGGATAATTAATGTCTGAAGGGATGTACCTGAGCGAAAGATCTTTACCCTTATGTATGCGTACATTCAGAGTATCCATCCACATCTTGATGTTTTGAGAAATTCTTTGTATGTCAACCAAGAATCCCTCAAAGATGTAACCATTTCTGGGGCACCATATTTCCCAGAAAGTAGATAGAGGAGAGGCCTGATATTTACCCCTACACTTGATCCACCAGCATAGACATTGTTCAATGGAGTGAAAACTTCTAAATGGAATGTTAAGTTGAAGTAGAATGTTTTTCCATACTTATAATGCCATGGGGCACTCCAATAAAAGATGTACGTTTGTCTCAATCAACAGTCGACGAAGTGGGCATCTTCTAGGCCCATGTATACCTCTCTTGCGGAGGTTTTCCCAAGTCAGTGTTTTGTTATGCCAAAGTAAAGAATTATCTTGATAGGGACTTCCAATTTCCAAAACTGATTGAACCAACATGGGCGAGAAAAGGAGAAAAGTGTGCAGATAAGGTACATGTAGATGTGCGCAACCTCCATTGAGTTGGACCGAAACTTTCCTGTCTAAGTGATGTGATCTCCCTCTCGAGTTATACAAAGCCCTGCCCTTTATAGAATCTGTATGTAGCCATTCCATTCCTATGCATTGCGACCAATTAGACCAATGTCCTCTGCATTTCTCCAAACAGGAAAACTACCTCTCTATTGATGTATGACCTCTTCAAGGAAAAAGTAACCTCTGGTTTGTAATCTCACAATGATATCTTCCGTGAGGTGATTTTCACTGTCCACACCAAGTATTTTATCCAAGCCAATAATGATGCGGTTTCCTTTTCCAAATGACCAAATTATTCTCCGGAGAAATCAACCATTTACCTTGAATAAGCTGGTCCAAATGTAAGAACTGGATTTTATCCCAATGTGCCCTTCTCTAATCCAATCAACAACTTCTTTATTTCGTAAATACTTTGGCACAATAATATCCTACAGGATACCCTCTAGGAAAAGTCCACGCCATAATGATTTGATATTGAGTGCCCATCCAAAAATATTTACATCCAAAATTCCCCATCCACTAAATTCTTTTGGAATGGTGATCTTCTCCCATTTAATAATGTTGTAGTCGTTTCTCATATCCGAACCCGCCTAGATGAAATGTGCCATGGCGCTTTTGATCTTAGTAATAATGGCAGAGGGTAAAATATATAGATGTGCCTAATACACCGAGATCTATTAGAGCACTGCCTATGCTAGTATGTATGTTCCTCCAAGAGAAGGTGCAATTTATCGAGAAGCCACTACTAGTCTACTAGGCTATAATTATTCGACTTGAGATGGAAGCCCAAGTAACTAAAGCCTTCAAACAAGGGCTGGGAGCGAAAATTAAAGAGCTTTACAATACTATTGATCTCCTCCTAATCACCATATGAATGCATGATTAAATATTTGTCCTCATTCACCATCATTCCAGAGGCCTAACTAAAACTCATGATAATATAATGTAGTGCCAACCATTGTTGTCTAGAAACCATCCCAAAAGTAAGGATGTCGTCCACAAAAAAAAGTGTGGGTAATATCAATACGATTACCCCAATGGATACCGTAGAAGAGACCCAAGGATAGTGCTACGTTAATTTTTTGATTGAGGCCATCCATCAACAAGATAAAGAGTAATGGCAAAAGGGAACATCCTTGCTGCAACCTTCTCCTTGCTTTGAAAAAGTTAGAAGGATAGCCATTAACGAGAACGACAAAATGTATATATGTGACACAAGCCATAATCCGTTCTATATTATAAACCGCCAGACCAATCTTGGTCAGAATGAGGTGCAGAAACGACTAGTCCACATAGTCGCATGCCTTCATCAATTCCACCTTCATGACCAAAGCCTCCAATTTTTTAGTGTGGATGGAATGTGTAGTTTCCTGTGCGATGGCCACATCATGGATCAAATGATTATGCAAGAAACTGAAATTTTCCCGAGAAATATATACTGAGAGGGTACTCTTTAAATGCTCCACAATAGTCTTAGAGATGAGCTTGTAAGATATGTTACAAAGAGAAATTTGTTTGAAATCTAAGAAGTGACCATAACCTTCAGAATCAGAGCTATAAAAGCGGATTTTATGGATCCAGAAACATTACCAGTGATCCTCGATTCTTCAACCATATTCATAAGGTTTGTTCCTACCAAATCAAAGAAATGGAGAAAAAAGTCCATTGTCCAACATCCGGATCTAGACATTTGGATTTTGAAAAGGAATTCAACACCTGAAGAACTTCTTCCATTGTAATCAACCTATATAGTGATTTGTTTTGTTACTCATTAAACACGAGAGGGTAGTCCATCGTACCCCAAATTTCATCTTCAATATTAACGCCCAGATGACCCTCGTAGAATGACTCGAAAAATTGTATTGCTTCATTTTGTATCTCCTCAGTAGTGTATATATTCTCCCCATTCCTCCCCTGTATATGCTAGGTAGGGTTAATATTTTCTTGCTGTTGGCATATTTATGAAAGTAGTAGGTGTTTCTATCCCCCTCATGGAACCATAGAGCTCTGCTTTTGAGGCACCAAGTAGTTTCTTGTATCTGGAGAATGTGCCTCTTTTTATGCTCCAATTCTTTTAGCCTCTTCCACATGTAGGTTGTAGGAACTCTGCGATCAATGTTGCTGCTAAGTCTTTCAACCTCTTCAATGATAGCCTTAAGTTCCAAGAAAGAGACTTTTTATTTTCTCATTCCCAAATCCTGACATGAATCTCGAGTTATTGTAGTTTCTCTGAGATATGTACCATCGGGGATATATCAGACTCCCTCCTCATTGAATGGCAAGTAGTATTTACCAGTTCATTGAATTCCTCATCCTCCAACCATACTCTCATAATTTGAATGGAATACCCAATTGAATATGTTTCGTTTGCCATTGTAGGACAATGGGAAGATGGTATGGAATAAAAGTCCTATTAACCTAGGATCTCAGATTACCCAATATTTCAACTAAATTCTCATGTACTATGAAGTGGTCCAATCTTTTGCGAATATGGTCCTCCCCCGATCTACCATTGTACAATGTAGGAGTGAGAGGGTTGGGCCGAATGTCCACTAGGTGATTATTATAAAAAAGGAGTTGTAACTGATTGGCCATAGGATCCCTTCAACACCGACCCCCCCAACATTCCTCTCTAGATAAAGTGGAATTCTAATCCCCCGCCATAACGAGGGATCCTATATTAAGAATATCACAAGCCTCCATCTAGTCCCAAAAAGTAGTCCTATCCTTATATGGAGCATATAGATTAAGAAAATTTATTCTTGCAGATACTCCTCGAATATGTCCTGTAAACAAATGCCAGAAAGAAATTATATGCACACAGTGAAGCCCATCTAGGGTCTCAAAGCACAGTAGTGCCCCCCATCTAGGGTTCCAAAGCACGACAATGCCCTCCGATTGTCCACATGAGTCTATGACCACCATATACCAATATATATTACGGAAATATGTAAAAACTTTATTTGACACAAACATAGTTTCTTGTAACATAATCATGAAAGGTCAAATTGACCCAAAAAGATGTTTGAGGGATAATAATTTAGAAGAATCCCCCAAACCCCGCATATTCAAAGAAATAAAAGGAGTAGTCTACCCAGGCGGAGGAATGGCCCGTTTTTCGTCGCTGCCCGGAAAAAAACCTCTGGCTCCGGCCGCCGACAATTCCTCAGCCTAGCTTTGCCACCCTCCGCAAGCTCCGCCCAGCTCCGCCATCCTCCGCATTTAATGATGACGTCCCTCCGCATTTAATGAAGATGTCTAACAGGGGTTCCATCTCGTCTTGCCGCCATTCACACCTCAATTCGAATTTGGGAATTAACCGCTTGCTGCATTCGACCGGACACTCCCTTGCAGCTCACCAGGTCACCAGAACAAGCAGAAACCGAAACCCTCCAGCGTTAAGAAGAATCTCCGAGTTGAATGATGACAAACTATAAGGGAGGTTGCCAAGCCTGCAGTGAACCATGGCTCCATGGGAACCTTAATCATCATGAAGGGCGAGGTAACATTACCAACCTGCAATGACATTTCCCAAAACTACCAAGGACACTCGAAGGAGGAATGAAATGAACTACACGAATGAGTTCGAAGAGGGAAAAGTAACCCACTAATTTGCAAACGGAAGAAGGGACCCTTGTCAGACATCTCCATTAAATGTGGAGGGACGTCATCATTAAATGCGGAAGATGGCAGAGCTCGCGGAGGGTGGCGGAGCTAGACTGAAAAATTGCCGGCGGCCGGAGCCGGAGGGCTTTCCCGGGGGGCATTCCCCCTGGGTAGACTACTCCGCTATATATATAGTAATACTCGTGCACTCTACTCCAAGGATCCTCCGTCTTTATGGATTCCACCTACTCGGGCCACTTGTATATGATATACCAGAACACAACCAAGTGTTAGGACAATGTACCTTCAGAATTTATGATCCAACCTGCAAAAAGAACTGCTTGAGAATTCCAACGCCTCAACCACTCGCCAAGATTGAGTGCAGTATATCAGGAAAATCAGCAATTCAAACCATTTGAACTAGAGAGAAATAGAGCGATTCGTGCGCTGGAGAAAATTAAAAAATCTTCGGGTAAATTATCGCCGGAAAGTTTCCGCTGTGGAAATTTGCCACCCTAGAGACACCATGCATCAAAATCACCGAATTCACATACTAGCCCCCAAATCAGAAGAATACCAGAGAGCCAATTTTATTGCCATCCAAAAAAATCCTAAAGCCAGTATATAAACCAGAGGAATCAATGATACATGGCGGCAGACCCAATCAACAACCGCAACCCATAGAATTCATATAACAATGAAAACTCTCAAACCATCCTGAGAAAATAAGACGTAGAGTCCAGAAACAACAACAGCAACACCAACATCCTAAACATCGCCACCATGTTAAACGAAAGTCTTTGAATGGACATGCGATATTAAAAGATGTTAGCCATTTCTTCCACAGAAAGAGGATTTTTACCTAGTCCTGTTACACCCCAAACTCGATATCATCCCCAGAAAACACCACTCTACGTATGCATGGGGTCGCCTTCGGGGTGTCCACAGATGCTCTACGAATATCAGGTAGAGAATATATTTTGCACAAAGAAACAAAAATACAATATGTATTGACTCTGGAATTGGGGAGGGTAGCATCCCAGATAGTTTTATATTAAGTAACAAAGTCCAAACCATAAGAGAAAAATCAGGTGGATAATAGACCCACTATCATGAAGGTAATCCCAGAGCAGTATTCACCATCGACGTCGTCCTAAATTCGGTCGATGAATATTTACAGCATCCCAAAAACCCTTCCATATATCGCAGTACATGTTCCACCAACATCTCATTTTTCACCCAAAATTTCTATCTTCAAATCCCCCAACTCCCCCACCTCTGAAAATAAGCTATGGAAGCTAGAGGGGACTCTTTACTTACCTCTACTCTGCCAGACTATACCCTCTACAAATACTTACCCGACCCTTCGATCCATAAGTGCCACTAGTACCATACAATGCATTTGGCACAAAGCATGGAAGTTTTGATTTCACAGAGAAGCGCATCTGAATTTGTAAATTTACAAAAATAAAAACATTAATCTATTTGTGATATTATAAAAAGTTAGAAATCAATGGTCAAATATTTACTAAGATCTGCACAACATTTTACTTCCTAAAATAAAATACCGGGAAACACTTTTGTTGTCTGCCATTAAATGTGTTTGAGCAGAAAGAACATCAATATTCTTGTTTTCTAGCATACCCAATTCCTGGGATTTCACAGAGAAGCGCATTTAAATTAGTAAATTTACAAAATAAAAACATTAATTTATTTGTGAAATTACAAAAAGTAACATAAATATTTACTAAGATCTGCCGAACATTTTAGTTTCACTAAAACGATGCGAAACACTTTGTTTTCTGCCATTAAATATGTTTGCGAGAGAGATTCTTGTTTTCCAGCATTGAGAGCATGCCTAATTCCTTCCCACTCATTGTTGACACCTGCGGGCATATTCAATTAACTATTCATTCTTCCATCAGAGCTGCGGGCATATTCAATTAACTATTCATTCTTCCATCAGAGCTGCGGGCATATTCAATTAACTATTCATTCTTCCATCAGAGCTGCGGGCATATTCAATTAACTATTCATTCTTCCATCAGAGCTGCGGGCATATTCAATTAACTATTCATTCTTCCATCAGAGCTGCGGGCATATTCAATTAACTATTCATTCTTCCATCAGAGCTGGTAGCAGTGACCAAATTTTCTAGTATGAGATTATTTTCTTTTCTTGGAACAAAGATGAACTCATTCCTCTATGCTTGCAATTATGTTTACGAGTAAGAGCCATAGATGTACCTTCACTTGAGGTACCGCGGCTCCTGATCTTGAAAATAAGAACAATAACTTCAATCGCTTTATTTTTTTAAGATAACGCTTAATAATGGTTAATGAGAAAGGATAGTTTTCTATAAAATTATGATGTGCATTCCTCACTTATTTTACGTTTGAGATTTTTTAATCTAAACATAAACCTCCAAGCTCCAGTATAATTAATTCCAAAAATTCCACAAAGAACTAAAAAACAAATACATTAACGAATCTCCCATACCTTGGAGAAAATGTAGTTGCACAAACCTTGCCAATGGCATAGAATTTAACTAAAACAACAATTATTTTATTATGCTACATTGTCTATGTCATGAACCTCCAAGCTCCAGTATAATTAATTCCAAAAATTCCACAAAGAACTAAAAAACAAATACATTAACGAATCTCCCATACCTTGGAGAAAATGTAGTTGGAGAAAATGTAGTTGCACAAACCTTGCCAATGGCATAGAATTTAACTAAAACAACAATTATTTTATTATGCTACATTGTCTATGTCATGAAGGTGGAAATAAGACTTTCAAAATATGAACCAATAAGACTATTAGGAAATTGATTATATATATTATTATATATATATATATATATATATATATATATATAATTAAAAATTAGAAAATATTTGGTCAAACTCAACTTAATGGGTAAAAAATCCATTACTAGAGTCTTTACATGGTTAATAAGGAAATAAAATTTAACGTAAAGTTTTTCAAATATGTAAATAAAAATGTATATTTTATTTAAAAATGTATAATAATTCACAATAAAATTAATGATATGTATTTAGCTTTTTTGGATAAAGAAATGGAATTGACATTATATATTTTTTCATCTTTTGATTAGCAAAATCAATAATTATACGATATCATTTTTGAGTGACACATGGTTCATACTTGGGTGACTACCACTATAGCCTCATACTCATGGGGTTGATTATGCTACACCCATTATAACCTCTTAATGTATACACGTGGAACACTGACTAGTTAAAGTTTAAACTATTCAATTGCAACATCTAATATTATAAAAATATATTACCATTATTCTTACTAATACGAGTAACTCGAAAAAAGACTACATACCATAAAATCAACATACAACCATGTTTTTTTAGAAGCATAAATATATTTATATAGTATTCTTTTATAATAAAACAAATTTAAATTTAAGTGTCTATGTTTATCTACAACTTACAAACATTATTGATTATAGATTATTGATTATATCCATATCATCTGATATGCTTTTGTAGAAAATTAAGACACTCTAAAGAAAATACTCTTCATAGACAATATTCTGAAAATAAACTTGAAAATAGTTTCCCATCGTCTTTCTTAACTTCAATAACCTATTTAAATAACATTAAAATGAATTTAACTCTATCCCCAAATTTCTGGGATGCAATAACCTATTTAAATAACTTATATCATTAATACCAACAAATAAACAAATAGAAATACTATTTTTTCAATTATTTAAATAATTATTATATAAATTGAACCTAAAATATATTAAATGAAATCACATGACATTAAAACATACCCATTTCTCCATTTAATATAATCTCTAATTATTACATTTAAATAGAGTTACAACTTATCCATATTATCCATATTTTCGCAGTTGTTGTCCTACATGATATTTTATATTTCATTTAAAATAAAGCAATGCAGTCATGCTATTTTATATTTCATTTAAAATAAAGCAATTTAGTCATGCTATTTTATATTTTATTTAAAATAAAGCTATGATGACATATCTGCAAATAAGTTGAGAAAAAAATGGCATATAAATAATTTAAATAAAGCAATGTAGCCATGCTATTTTATATTTTATTTAAAACAAAGCTATTATGACATATCTGCAAGTAAGTTGAGAAAAAAATGGCATATAAATATAAAGTTATATGCATGCTGGCTGCTGAAAAGTAAATGCTTTAAAAGAAATCCCTGTATTTAAAATGCGAAATTTGAGGCAACAAATCCCTGTATTTAAAATGCGAAATTTGAGGCAACGTCATGTCCTCTACTTCTAGTATAAGACTGTCTCTAATATTCAGTTTCGGAAGATATGCCTCTTTGAGCATCATAATAATAGATTAAGTATGTGTCTTCCTGAGTATCATAATAATAGAATCAAGTAATTTCTAAAGGATAGAGATATATGCGGATTCAATTTATATAATACAAAGTGAAAAAAAAGAAAGGGTAAAATGTGAAAAATGTGAAATTGAAAATTTCAGAATATTGTGGATATTTATGAAAAATGTGAATTAATAATATTTATTTTAGTTATATAGTAAAATTGTTCTAAAATCTAAAATTCTGAGTTTATTTTGATTGAAAAGTTTACAATATTTTGGATATCTATGAAAAATGTGAGTAAATAATATTAATCTAATTCTTTTTTGTTGAATATGTACAATGTTCTAAAATCTAAAATTATTGTAAAGATAGTTAAAATATTTCAAAATTTACTATTAAAGTGAGGATTCCATAGTTATAAGCAATGTGAAATAATCTTAAATATTAAAATGATTCCCAAAATGTACAGTTAATATAAAAATAATCAAAGTATTAATAATAAAAATATTCCAAAATCTACATATAATTCGATATTATGAAGTTAACAATGATGAAGAGGGAAATAGTGAGAATATTCTACATTCTAGATATAGTCCAATAATCAAAAGTCTACTATTTACATAGTAGATTTATTACAGATTCCCTATGGTTGATTCATACGTGTCTGGAACAACAATACTTCGACGTTGTGGAAATTAGATGCGATTGGTAAGGATGTATTGGATGAAGTAGTGTATCGAATGATGTATTGGATACAATTGAGTTGCTTAATACATTCATTACTTGGCAAAAGGGAAGAAGAGAAATCCACCTGAGTTTGAGTTCTGTTTTCATATCTTGAGATAATATGATGAATTCTATCTTCATTCCTTGGCATAACAGAAGAAGAACAACCTATTCGCGTTTGGGATTGATGGGCATGAATTGCAATACCATACTTTAACAATATCCTTTTGTGTTTGGGTTTGATGAGGATGGATTCCATTTCCATCTCTTAACATAAAAGAAGAAGAGTAATTTACATGATATTGTTATTGATGAGGATGAAAAGGCAGGTGAGGAAGAATTTACCTAATATTGAAAAGTAATATAATAAGTATAAGCATATGATACCTTGGTGTTGTGATTCTCATGTCTCTTTCCATTCACAAAGAAAGTTATAGTAACGAAGCTTTCATACCCATGGAAAAACGCAGTTGCATAAATCTCGGTGGTGGCATAGAATCTTGCTAAAACAATGGTTATTTCATTATGCTCCATTGCACGTGTCATGAAGGTGGAAATAAGAACTTCAAAATAGGAACCAATGAGATGATTACAAATTGGTTTTTTTAAAACACACACACACACACACACATATATTGTAAGTCAGTAGAACAACCTTATATTACTATAGAAAAACAAAATACATCATATACACCATATCCTGTTGGTCTAGAAAATTGGAAACTAGACCAATTGCAGTAAATATAGTCTTGAGCATAAACTTAGCCAAACATACGATAAGGTTTTTTTGTCTCCAGCATCTCCTAGGCATATCTACAAAAAATTCTCTTCTTCTATTGCTACTTAGACAATTACCATTCGAATGCAGTTTGTTTATAAATCTATCTTTCTGGTCTACACCTACAGACCTACCTATCTTCATAATACTATGAATTGGCCTACACAACCAATCAACAAAATTAAACAAAATTAGGCACAAAATCATGATCGCTTATCCAGGGACATTGAAGGAACTTCCACCCCACTTGACCTAGATGCAAGTGCGGTCTTATCCGCTAGAGTTTCTGTTGTAGCCGCCCCTGCTCTCTGCGTTGCTAGTTGCTTACCACCATCTCTAGTTACTTCTATAACCTTGTATTTGGTTAGTTTGGAGAGTTCGTGCTGTCCCTATCCCAAAGTGATATCCAGGTTATGGATATATTTAAGGTAATTTGAGAACATTTTGTTCATATCTCCAATTCTATCATCTTGCAGGCGTTCTATGTTAACCACCCTTTGAAGCGCCTCCTCTACAACCCACAACCGTTGCACAACTGCCTTCAGTTGTAGTTGGTGTTCCTCTTGCCTCCTAGTCCTTTCTTCTGCCGCCTCCGCCTGTAGCTTTCCCACTAAGGTTTTAACATGTTAAGTTTTCTCAGAGTTCTCTGATAAATAATCTGCCTCATTTGGGATTTCCTCGTGTCTATGATATAGTCAACATCTTCCTCAATTTTACTGTCTAGGATGCTCCTTCACAGGCATCTCACTTCGTTTGCCCCGATTTCAACAATTTCTTTGCCTTTCTCCTAGACAGTCTTGTGATAGATTAGTATTGCCTCCCTCGTTGCATCCTCCATTCTGGTCCTCTTACCAGCCATAGAGATCTGAGCGTCTGCTCTCAACTTGCCACAAACATTTCTCCCTTTAGCCATAACTATCTTGGAGGCCTCAATTCTCTAATGAGCATACTCTCTCTTGCTACTTCTCCACCTTGTAGCATTCACCCTTAACACTATACAACTAATGTGTTTTCCATATTTAACATATAAAGGAAACATCGAACTCAAATCCTTTTGCCCCGTCCTTTAAGCACTTTCCCCTCCTATTTTTGACAACTTCTTCGAACCGATGGAGTTGTAGTACATTCATGCGAGGATGGGAATATCTTCCTCCTAATTCGCCTCTGTAAGTGATTTGTGCAGGTTCATTATAGCCATCGTCCTTTTCGAGTACAACTTCGCGCTGGGCATTGTCCTTCTCCACTCCTTAAACCATCCTTTCCAATTAATGCGACCTCCCAATGGGCTATTGAGTGATCTAGGCTACCGCCCCTTCCCATCAGCAACCGTCATGTCCTTCTTGTCTTGACGACATGTACCTCCTTGATCTTCCCTAACAACCATAACTTGTGATCTCATGGTGATTGCTAAACATTCAACTCCCCAAGTGGGTCACTACCCTCATCTTGGCCCACCTCGTGTCTGTTGCCTTATCTATCTGACATGTGGTGATCTTGGTCCGTGAGAACTTGGAAGTATTCCTTTAACTGTCCATCCACCATGTTTTCCCAGGTTAACTTAGTGATCAACCTAGCACTCCTGACCCATTCATTTTCCACTCTGTCACCAATGCATTAGCCAAGCGTCTCACTAAGGCAAAATCCACCATTTTCAATTCCTCCAGGTGTTCCTTAATCCTTTAGATTATCTGAGCGAGGTGCCAATTCTTTGCGACTTTATTCATCTGAGAACCACATTGTAGTCTACGTGCCAATTTGGTAGCTAATGTAGAATCCTCCTCCACTATTACATTCACCCTTCTCTCTCGTCGCAACGTTTCCAGTCCCTGTTCTAGGGCTTGGAAATTTGCTGCATTGTTTGTGGCTTGGTCCATGTTGATGAAGTATAACCTTTGAATTTTACCTATCCAGTCCCGAATGATTCCTCTGGATCCAGCCTTGCCTACGTTTCCCTTGGACGCTCCATCAAAATTCAATTTCCAAAATCCCTCCGGAGGAGCTTGCGAGACTGTAGATCCCAACTTTATATGGCATTATCTAGGTCTGTGGATCATATCACTAAGGTATTCCAGGTAGAAATAAATTAAAATTATCATTTCCTAAGGGTATGGATGTTCCTCTGAGGTTTTAATCCTTCTGCTACTAATTGTTTCCTTAATATGACAACGAATTTCTTCCATTAGGTTTGTAATTGGAAGTTTTTTATCACGAAATATTAGGTGGTTGCGTTCCTTCCATATTAACTAGAGGATAAATCTCGAGATCAAGATCTAGGTCATGTTCACATATTTGTTATTAGTATACTACAACATCCAATGTTTAATTGTTTCCCGTATGCTTTCTTTGTTTCTATATGTTTGTTTGTAGATAATGGTTAGTCAATCCCATAGAGCTTTCGAGTATCTATAGGTATTTGGAAGATGGTTAAGGCTTTATTATTCCTTCTCACATAGGCAACACCATGATGGACCAATCATCCCCCTCTTCACTAAATTCTCCAAGGTTAACACCTTTCTTTGCAAAATTAACCAAATAAACATTTTAATTTTCGAACAGTGAGAGGCCACCCAGATTTTACTCCAAGATGGGTCAATAAATTTGAGATGTTCAACTCGAAGGTAAGCCTTGGCTTCTTTGAGGTTGAAATCTCCCCCTTCTCACTAGCCCCATTGGAGTTGGTCTTGGTCATCATTCACTAGGATTTGTATTTGGTTAAGTTCCTCTGTAGTATTTTGTATGTCTGAAACACTCGGATTTTGCTGGTGGAGGATGTTTAAGTTCCATCGTCTCCATTTATTATTTTCCAGATCTTGTGCCCAGAATTGATGGACTTCCCTTTGCCACTGTCTCTCCGTGGCTACCTGTAGACCCGACCATTATGGTTTGTTTAATTTCAGTTGTTGTTGTCAAGTATCCTCCTAGAATAAGACTTCTTTTCCATTTCTTATTTCCCAAAAGCTATGATTTTATATAATATATCTCTTAGTCCATGCCATGTTCCACATAGCCGACCCCTATATTGACCCCATGAGTTTACTAGGTTTTTTAGTTGGAAGTTAGGGGCATACTTTTCTTTCCATAGTGTTGCCCATGGTGTCTCCCCTCCCTTTAACCATCTCCACCACATTTTGGCCCCATTTGCTCTGTTAATTATTTGAGGGTCTTCCAGCCTAAGGCCTCCTGCTTGCTTGGATTTACATATCATGTTCCATGCCATGAGTGCCAATTTCCTTTTTTCCTATGCCCCTTTCCACAGGGGATTTCTTTGGATCTCCCGTTTTTTTGGAGCACTTCCTTGGGCGTAGGAAGAACAAACAACATATACTCTAGAATAGCTTGAAGCACCACCTTTATTGGCACCAATTGCCCTGATAAATTCAACGCTCTCACCATCCATATTTTAAGCCTATCTTCTAGGTTGGAGATTACTCTCTCCCATTTGGATTTCTTCCAAGATTTCGTTGTTAGGGGTACCCCTAAATACTTAGAAGGGAGGGATTTCCTTTGGAAACCTAGAATAACTAATAGGTTTCACTCAATAGTAATGTGAGTGTTAAAAAATAAAATCATAGATTTTGACTGGTTTAGCTCCATACTTGACGCATTCATGAAGGTATCCATAATTGATTTAAAATTAAGCGCCTCCTTTACTGTGGGTACACTATGAAGCATGGTATCATCCACAAATTTTTGATGGGTGGTCGCCGTAGCATCCTCATGTAGCTTAAGTCCTTTTATGTCTCCTCCTCTTATGGGTGCTCCAATTGCCCTCCGAAGTTCTTCCATCATGAATATAAACAGAAAGGGAGACAATGGGTCCCCTTTCCTAATCCCTTTGGATGAGACAAAAGGTTTTGATGGGGCTCCATTAATTAAAATTGGATATCTGGGTGATGATACCATTTCCATAATCCACTTGATCTAGTGTTCATCGAAGCCAATTGCTTGTAGCTCCACTACCATGTATTCCCAGTTGATCTTGTCATAATCTTTAGATAAATATAATTTCATAAGCATGCCAACATTTTTTTGGGTCTTCAACCAATGCGCTACTTCGTGCGCCGGGATTACATTTTCCAAAATCTGTCTCCCCTCCACAAAAGCTGGTTGTTCCTCCGAGATTAGATAAGGAAGAATTGTTTTCATCCGATTTGATACTACTTTGGATATGATTTTGTATAAAACGTTGCACAAGGCTATTAGCCTGAACTTTTCAAGGGTACTGGCCAATTCTTCCTTGGGAATGAGGGTTGTAACAGTCAAATTCAGGGCTTTGAGGACTGATGTTGATTCTTAGGAGTCTTCAACCAACTCATGTATATCATATTTTACAATTTACCAACAAGCCTTAAAGAAATCTACAATAAATCCATTTGGTCCAGGGGCTTTGCCATTAGCCATTTAATTCACTGCCAATTCTACTTCGTCCATGGAGACCATCTTGTTTAGATTTTTGTTGTGCTCTTCAGTGATCACCTTTGGGATTTGGCTTACAATCTTTTGGGTTTCTACCTCTCTCTCCACTTGGGGCTCTTTAGATATATTTTGGAAGTGTTCGACCAAGACCTTCTCAATGTCTTGATGAGCCTCGAAAGTTTTCCCCCTCTTATCCTTTATGCGTAGGATTCTGTTGGATTTTTTATGTGTAATTGTTGAGCGGTGAAAGAATTTAATGTTTCCGTTATGAAACCAGCTCAAGAAAAGATAGAAAAGATAGATCAACACCTTAGAATTCAGCCTCTTCGAGGGGGCAACCTCCTTTACATTACAT
>APFE030683346.1:7924-30597 GCA_000404065.3 Pinus taeda | reverse complement strand
GAAAAGGGTATGGGATGATTATATTCCTCTTGGGCTAAATGCTGGAAAACTGATTACATAGAGGACTTCCGTGTCCTAGTGCGAATCACTTCTGTGAGTGAGCATGCCTCTAATTCTTACAAAGTTCTTCCTTGATATAGTGTCTATGTTTTTAATTCCTGAAATTTCCCCCACTTGGAGATACAAACAAATTGCTTTAAGAGAAGGCAGTAAAACATTGCAACATTCAGATTAAGGGATGGGATCCCATGATTCTTCTTTGTCTTTCTGCTTGATCCCTGTTGAGAGGGGAGTAGCTTTATTGGCCTCTTTGTCCGCCTCTTTATTAAGGGCTCTAAGCACATGAAAGTAGTTTAAGTTCTGGAAGCGTTTTCCAAGGCCCTTGATTCTAGATATCAGTCTTACAAGCTTGAGATCCGTCACTGGGGAGTTAGATATCATTGCATCTATAATAATTTGTGAGTCATCGATTACATTAGCTGCTTCGATATTTATGTCTTGGAGGAACTTGAGGCCTTGATATAGAGCTAGAGCCTCAGCTTGAATGTTGGTTGTATATCCAAGCCCCCACGCGAAGGAATGAATTATTTTCCCATTTGGATTCACTATGACCCCTCATGCACCTGCTTTGCCCGGGTTTCCCTTTGCTGCCCCATCAAAGAAGAGGGAATGCCTTGAAATCGATTTGAGCCATTCTTGAAAGTCATCTTCAGATTTTCTTATTTGCCAATTTTTGTTAGAGAGGGCAGTTCTATCTGCTGGTTGGAATTGCAAGCCAAAGAGAGAACCCCAGGAAATGTCTTGTTGGCTGAGGTTTGAATCATCTTTAATGTCAGCTAGGCATTCCTTGATTTGGCTTTTGACTTTGCTCTCTAGAACCTTGTTGTTTTGTTTTGTGCACCTGAAGATTCTTCTATTACGTTCAAGCCAAATTTGCCAGCAGATACTCTTTGGGAGAATGGCCCATGTTGTTTTAACTACCTGATTTTTTGGAGGCGGACCTAGGTATCTGGCTGTCCAATTGGAGAACAGCTCCACAATGGAATTAGGCAATAAGAAGTTGGAGTTCGAATTCTGAACGAAAGAGAGCCAGATTCGTTTGGAGAAATTGCATTCAAGAATTAAATGAACAGCTGCCTCAGAGTTTTCTTTGCACAATGAGCATATAGATGGTCCATGAAATCCTTTCCTTTGCAGAATATCGTATGTAAGAATTCTTTTCATGACAGAGTTGCCAAGCAAAAAAATCGATCTTGGGCCATGATGGAGTGCGCCAGACTCCATGCCAAGGTGCTGGATCGGGAGGAACATGGGGTCTCTCATTTAGTTTTCTCTACCCCATGGAAACCGTGTACCCTCTGTCCATCGATCCCCATCCCTTCTGATCCTTTTTTCTCATCTGCGTGGGGGCCAGGTCGTGGAGATGCTCTTGCAGCGTGATCCATTCATTGCGCAGGTGGTCCGGCACTTCGACGCTTCTCCAGCCTGCCCAAGACGCATCGTGCCATAGTGATATGTCCTAGAGAGTGCGCAGCCCGTTGCTGTTCAAGTACGCAGTTCATTGATGGAGGTTCTGTTTTCAATAGACTCCATATTCATTATTCTATCAGACCAGATGTTAATCCTCCTGCCATTCCCAGGGATCCAGAATGAGTGCGTTCTGATTAGAGGGCCTGCTTTAGCGTATAGCTTGAGGAATGGCGAGTTCTGCTTGAGGAATGGGGAGTTCTGTACTTGAATTTCATTCTCTAGACATCTTAACCGAGATCCCCTGAAGCACTTTTCCATAGAGCGAGCTGAGCCCATCCAGGTTTGGGCGCAATGATTCTCCAGATGGTCTTTGCTGCCATAGCCACGTTCCGTTGAAATATGTTTTTGAAATTCAATCCGCCTTCCCACAGCGGTTTGGCAATAGTTTCCCAGCTGATGAGAGGGATTTTCCTTTCAATTTTTTTTTTCTGCCCTTCCAAAAAATCATGCGCATAAACTCATCCATCTTGTTAAGAATGGTTATTGGAGCAAGAAGTCCTGCAAATTGGAAAATTGGGAGGCTGGAGAGCACAGATTTTAAAAGGACTGACTTGCCAGCAGCGTTGAGCCAGCGGTAGCCCCAGGATTGGATCCTAGACTTGAATTTTTCAACTGAGGATGCCAGTCTTTGACTGAGAGCCTTTTATGAAAGACGGGGAGGCCCAGATATTTGAATGAGGTCTAGGAGGATGTGGCAGCAAAATCCAGACATCTAGAGATGGCAGAGAGAATCCTAGGCGAGGTATTCTAGCTGTAAATGTGGCATTTATTCTTGTTAAGAGTGCTACTAGAGGCCTTAATGGAGACATCCAGGGCAACTTTAAACTTAGAGGCAGAGGAGAGGGTGGCACTGCCTAACAGCAGGGTATCATCTGCAAATAAGGCATGGTTTATGCTTTTGACCCCTCTAGCTATACTCAGGCCATTGATTTCTTGATCTTGCATCTTTTTATCTAACAAAAAGCTGAAGACAGAGGCTTGGATAACAAAGAGAATAAGGGACAAGGGGGCATCCCTGCCTAAGGCCTCTCGAGGCTTTGAAAAATTCAGTGGCTCTTCCGTTTACAAGGGGGGCAATTCAAGGCTCTGAGATACAAACCCGGACCCACTTTATAAAATTTTCTCCAAACCCAAATTTACACATGACTTTTAAAAGAAATCTATGATTGACTCGATCAAAGGCATTTGCTAAATCGAGTTTGATCACCATACCTTGTTCCTTTCGGATAAGACTTGAATGTATTGCCTCTTGAACGAGTGTGAAGTTGTCCACGATTTGCCTTCCCCAGATAAAGCCTCCTTGATTTTCTGGAATAATTCTTGGCAGGATGGGCTTCAGCCTATTTGCAATGACCTTGGTAATTAATTTGTACCCAGTGTTGCATAATGAGATCGAGCGAAATCTACTGAAATTGTTGGCTCCTTTTTCCTTTGGTATGAGAGCTAAGAAAGTAGAGTTTGTGCTGCCTCCTATTTTCTGAGAATTTTGAGACTTTTGTACCATTTTGAGGAGGTCCTTTTCAACAATCGGCCAGCAGACTTGAAGAAACCTTGCAGAGAAGCCATCTGGCCCCGGGGCCTTGTCCGGATCCATGTCAAAGAGGGATTTTTTAACTTCCTCTTTAGTGATTTTGGCCTCTAGAATCTTGTTCATACGAGAAGAGATTGCTTGAGGGATGATGTCTAGCAGCTCTTGGTGCTGGAGCGACTCCTGATCATCACTGTATAAGTTTTGGAAATGTAAGAAGGCTTCTTTCTTGATGTCTGCAAATTCCTTGTGCGTATCATTGTCTTCCTTGATCTCAGAAATAGTGTTAAAGCATTTCCTAGCCTGGGCTTGCTTATGAAAGAAACCCGTATTCCTATCCCCTGCTTTAAGCCATAGGTTTCGCGATTTTAATCTCCAGTATTCTTCTTTGGCTAAGCAGGCCTTATGATAGCTCTGCTACAGTTGGGTTTCTTGGTCAATCATCTCCTCTGTGATTATGGCGCTCTCCATGTGAGTTTGGTGAGAGGCAAGAGAGGATTTGATGACTTTCCTTTATGTTGCAGGATTGGGAAGGGTTTTTGCCCAACGTTTCAAGACTCCTTTTACCCTTCTGAGCTTTTCCTCCCAAATGAAGAAGGGTGAGCCTTTAACAGGCTGACTCCAACAGTCTTTGATTGTTTGCATGAAAAGGGGCTCCTTTACCCAGAGGGGACTGAATCGGAAGGGGATGGAACCCAAATCTAGGTGGGCATGAAGCTCTAGCTTTACCGGCTTATGATCCGAGATGCTGCTAGGAAGAATGTGCATTCTAGGTTCTAGACCAAGTAGCAGGAAAGAGCTTTGAATGAAAAATCTATCTAGCCTGGCAGCAATATGTCCAGGTCCTACTCTTTTGTTAGACCATGAGAACTTACCTATTGAGGGCTTGATCTCCAGCAAGTCCCAATCTTGTAGAAGATCCTCCGCCTATTCTCTTGCCGGATCTCGGATTGTGCTTCCTCCCCTCTTCTCAGATGAGTGGAGTGTGAGATTGAGGTCTCTAGCAATGATTGTATTTTCCAGATTTATCAGATCTTCCTGTCGTTTTATAGTATCTCAGCAATCCTTTTTCTCCCTGATATTGACTGGAGAATATACATTGATGAGAGTGATAATTTCCTTTGTGTCGAGATTCTGCAATTTTAGTAGCAACCAATGAGTGTTGCTTACTTCAAAGGTGAGTGAATATTTATTGGAGTTCCATAGTGTACCAATCCCTCCTGATGCACCCATGGCTGAAATTGCTCTTGCTTCGCTTTTAGGCCACAAATTTTTTCTTGTTTGCAAGAAGAGTTTGTCTTCCAGTTTGGTCTCCTAGATGAGAAGTATGTCTGGGGCTTCTGTTCTTATTAGATTTCTTATGGCTTCTTCTTTGACTTTGCTCCCCATACCTCTGCAATTCCAGGAGATGGCCTTCATTATTTATGTTTCTGCTAGGCTCCCTTGGAGCCTTGGGGCTGGTTTTTCAACATTTTGGGCTTTGAGGCTAGGAGTTTTTCCAGAGTTGGTTGGTTGCCCTGTAACTTATCTTTGTAAGTCTGCTGCTCTCTTTTTTCTTTATCTGTTTTGTGACCTCTTGCAGATCTTCTTACCGAGGTTTGGGACTCTCCTATTTCTCCTTCTTCTTCTGACTCCTCGGTTTCTTGATCTTCTTCCTCGTCCTCTGGGACCGTGTCTTTGGGGTTTTCAACTTCTTTGGGGGAAGCTGGAGGTGTGCTTTTCCTTGAGGATTCTGGCTTTTGGATCTCTACCTCTGGAGTGTCTTCTGTCAGTTGGCTTAGAAGGTCAAATTTGTTTTCTTGCGCCTTTTTGGTAGGAGGGCTCTAGGCATTAACCTGAAGATTGCCGTTGCCTGATGGTCCACCCTGTTTCTGCCCCTTGTGGTTGGCTCTAGCTCGTCTTACGTGATTCCAGCCCTCTTCATTTCCTTTCTCTAACTTTGGGTTAGTCGGGTAGTTTCTAGCGAAGTGCCCATACACATGGCATTTCTTGCATTTGAATGGCAGCTGTTCATAATCCAAGATCTGCGCATGGGACCAGTTGCCGACTTTGATTTTGATTACTTCCGGCAAACCCTCCTCTAGATCTACCTCCACACAGATCCTGGCACAATCGTACTGATCCTTGTTACTTGCCCAATCTATGAATTTCCCGAGGGAGTTTCCAATGTGTTTCAAGGAGTCCCAGTTCCAACAGTGAACCGACAGATTTGGGAGACGAACCCATACTGGAACAGCCTTGGGAACATCTACCGCCGGGTCAAAATCCGGGGTCCATTTGTTCAGGTAGAGACCTTGAGGACCCATGAAATACGGTCCATTTCGAAAGGTCAAGTCTTTGTCTTCTCTGGAGGTAAATTCGAAAAGAAAATACCCTCGCCCTAGAAAGTAAGAGGTAACGCTTTGACTGATCAGGGGCGCCCAGTTCCTGTTAACCCATTTCTCTGTAGTTTTCGGGGAGGGCCAAAGTCCTATGAATTGGCCAATAAGTCCCCGATCCGCCAGCGACAAAGCTACTTGCATGGGGGTCTCCGGAGGCAAAGAGATCTCTAGAATTTCATCTAGTTTCTTGACGAATTTGGAGACATCATTTCTTTTTTTTGGAGGCAAACCTGCCAGGAGCTGATTAAATGCATCTACGGCAGAACCGGAGGGCGGATCTTGGCCCTGAGTCTCCATCAGGCTTGGTGCCGGCCGCCACAAGGGCAGCACAGCAGAGGCCACACCCTAGCCAGAAGGTCGATTGACTGTCTTGGATCCAATCAAATCTGAAGCTGGAAAGTCCGCATGTTGCAGGAGCAGCAAAAAACGAGGAGGGTCGCAGGTTTAGAGCCCGCAAAGGGCGGGTCTCAAGGGGAGCCGAGGCTCACAAACGCAGACCTGGTCGCGCTCAGCCGCTCTCCCGACTCTTCGTGTCTCAGAAAAAATTAGTGATCACAATAAAATATAATGTTACAAAAAAGCTAAATTTATTTTTTATACATGAAGTATATTTATCTTCAACATGTCACAAAGGTAAATATAAATATTACAACTATATTTATAACTTTTATTATTATCACAAAATCAAGCCTTTTAACTTTTAAATTACAAAATACTCTTTCCTCTTTTGCATATCTCATTTGAAATATAAAATTTGCGTAAAATCTACTTTTATAAAGTTACAAGAAGTACGGGAAGTTAGTTTGAATTTTGGCTGCTGGTTGAATATCTCACCTGCCCTTAATGTGTTTTAATTTGTCTTACTGGATACCTCACTGTTCACATATTTCCCAGATTTTATTTTAAATGTGTATTAATATTTTTTAAATATTTAAAATTTAAAAATGATTTATTTTAATGAATTGAATTTTTTATTAAATTTTGAGTTTAAATATTTTAAATATTTTAATTAATTATTCAAATATATAAATATAGTTAAATTATAGATAAATGAAATGATTTTTTTTTATTAATATTTACTCAAGTAAAACTATCAATTATTTCTTATTTAATATACATTTCTAAATACCTAAATAATTTAGCACAATAAATATTTTAATTTTACAAATTAAACTTTGAAAAATATCTTTAAACTCTAAGTTAAATTAATTAGAAAATAGCAAACAAAGTATTTATTTATTTAATTAATTAAAAATAATTTAATATATAATTTTAATAATTTCCATTAAAATTTAAAGCAAAATTTAAAAATTAAAGCAAAAACATCTTCCCAAACAAATTGCAAAAAAGGGTACATCAAAGAAGTTGAATCCACTTTTGAATTTTTGGAATCTCACTCTAGATATTCCACGGGTCTCATACCAACATAACAAAACATAAACTTGAGGTGCTTCAAATATATGGATTTCATATATATTTCATATAAATGAATTTTAGGGTTTCCATTTCTTGCTTGGCTTTTCAAATTTATACCCAACACCTGTAATAAGCGTGTATCAAACAATTTTTTAGATATATTAGCGCTCTGCTTCACGTCCATGCGTTAATCAAAAGATAGAAATCCAAAGGAATGCCATAGTCACCCATGTCCTCGGGCGTATGGGATTCCAGTGGCTGCATCATGGGCTTGAAAATGAACAAGGCATGATGTCCGACTCCAAGATTTAACAACCATTCGTGCATATCCCATAAGATTTAAAAAGGAACTCCTTCTACATATATAGTACCATTGCCCCTAAATTTCCACAGCAACTGATTCACTTTCACTGCAAGCTCCCTATCCACGCTGATTACAAGCGCAGGATCGTCGGCTCGTTTGGTTTGGCACTCTATCGATTGATCTGAATTGGATCCACAAAAATTATTAGAGTTCTATGAATGTATTAAATTAGGACAGACTTCAAAAAATTGTGAACGAAGAGCTATCAGGAAGACCTCTGGACAGTGGCAGTTTGTAGCCAGCAAGGAACGACGAGGACCTCTGTCAAAGCGCACTGACCGAGGCCCATGGAGACCGCGCAGGACGCAAACTAGCAGTTAGGAAGTCCAGATCAGAAAACGGAGGCCATTTTTGATGCGCAATTAAATGGAAAGGCCCCGAGCGCTCGGTCATAAGGAAAAGTTGAAAACCGTGGGAAAGCGCTAAAGGAAAAGGCGGGCCCCACACTCCAAAACTGGGGGAATATCGGAGGCATATTGCACGGTAAACGGATTTGGCAGAAAACGAGTGATTCCATACATTGCACGACGCGTGTCCAGTGGATGAGAGAGAAAACCACCTCTGATCGCGGGCTAACGTCCGAGCAAGTCAATCGCGTGATATGAGCGAATACCGTAGGATCTGGGGGCTCCAGATCTGACGACGGAGATTGCGCCTGATGGGAAACTGGATTTGACGGGGGAATTAAGCCGCGACATATAAAAGTCTGAAGTCCGATTTGAAGCTGAGTTGGCGGATGAATCATTACACAGTGTAACCTAAATACCAAACCGTTGAGGAAGAGCTGACATAGTTCGTGAGAGGACAAGTGGCCACTTCCCTCTGGGACGTTGGTGATGACGCAGAGGCGAGGAACTCCAAATGAATAGCAGTAGGCGATCCGAAGGGGCGAAAGAGGAAGCGAACAGTCAAGAACAAATGGCTTTAAGCCATGAACAGACAGAAACAGAATAGGAAGAATCAGAGAAGAGAACAGTGGAAAAAAAGATGAGAGAGACAGTAAAGCAAGAGGCAGAGAAGAAACAGAGAGCCAAGCTGACCTGTAGCGTAAGGCAGCATCAAGCAGACAGAAGGCTTGAGAGGTTCAAGCGATCCCTGTGAGGACATCTGTTGGGAATTGACCACCACATTGGAGTCATCCCATTGAAGACCAGAGAGGTCGAGACTTGGTAACGAAAGAGTCTGTGCACTCTAGTGGCTTGGGGAATCCAAGAACCACCCTACCAAGCATTATCTGTTTCAAGAGACTCCATTTGAGCTCCTCATTGTAAATCTCTGCTTTAAAGACACAATAAAAGAAGGCCACCACTGAAAGCTAGACCAGAGACGTAGCCCTGGAGAATAGGGTGAATTCCTTATTAATGTGTTGTGTTCTTGTATTTTCTTACTGTGTTTCCCTTACTGTTTTCCATTTCCCAGTGTCTGTGTATTTTGCAATATGATCGATCCGTTGCCTAAAATAACATAGCCACACACAACAGCACATGAGTCTGTAATACCTTCATTCATCAATTATTTAACTGAGATCACTCACGAGTGATTTTCAGATCATTGATACTTCATGCGACCACTCCCCATCACCAAACCAAGCCTAGTAGCAAAATATTCCTTGCCAAGGATGTGTTCCTATCTCGACACCAGAACAACATTGACAGAGGACTTCTTCGACTTGGTCTTCCTGTATGCCTCATCTTCCATGTCGCCCAATAACAAAACCATCTCCTCGTTGTAGGCAACGGCAACATAACACCCTCGTTCAGGCTTAGGCCCAACCACAAACTTTGCAGGTCCCAGCTTCCAGAACACTTCGACTCTACTGCCATCGATAATTTTAGAACTCTTCCACGATCCCTACTTTCTCCAGAAATTCTAGGGCTTCATCTCCACTTTACAAATGGCTCTATTCGCCAGGGTTTCTCCAATAGCAACGCACAGGTCTTGACCCATCACATTCTTGCACCATGTAACGGTTATAACATGGTATTTGGCCCCAAATTTCGTCTTATAGGTGGATGCCACCAGATTTTCTGCAGTTTACCCTTTGGATCCCACTGGATTCTCTCTAGTTTTCCCTTTACACTTACCTGAGAAGCAAGAGGGCACCGCATCTCGCATCTTTTCTTTAGGAGACGTGTTGCTTTAGGGATTTTCCAGTAATATGGCTACAAGAATTCGAGCAGAGAATCAAACTTGGGACGTGTTGCTTTGGGGATTTTCTAGTAATATGGCTACAAGAATTGGGGTTGAGAATTGAACCTAGGTTGATTGCACATAACAGAACCCAACCAACAATCCAAAATATTATCGAACTGTATTTGATTCCTCCTCCTCCTCAAGGCCTTAGTAAACAAGGGGTTGCATTTTCGCCTATTCCCTACTCCACCAAAACAAATCTCAGGGATTCCGATTCCCAACCATATTCTATATAGAAAAATAAATATTCTTGCGCCATGTTGCAAGTAAAGAAACGTTGAGAGATATATGAATAGCGAGTCTAATAAATTAATATATAATCATTTCGAATCCATGTCGTCAGTTCTCTTCTGGAAAAATCACGTATCCCGTTCCAAAAAGTCCCCAATCCAACATCTGCTAATGCCTAAGAATTGGTGGAATGGAAGAAATGTGTGGCTAGAGCGAGGAGCATTCTTCTGGAGGAAGTTTGAGACCACATTATCTTGAGTCTCCATGGGAAGGACACAGCGTTTTCAATGTGGAAAACATTGATGAAACTATATCAGAACAACAGTGATCAAAGGAAGCTGGCACTGAAAGACAAGCTTCAAAAAATCAAGTGTGAAAAGAGCGACACAATCTCTACATATTTGAACAAGCTCACCACCTACAGGGATGAGCTTGGAAGTGTAGGAATCATGACATTTGATGATGACATGGCGAGTCTTGCTCTCCTCGATCTTCTTAAGAGCTGGCATAACTACCAAGACTGAATGAATGGAAGAGAGAAATTGCCAGATTGGGAACGACTATGGTCAAATCTGATGCAGGAGAAGATCAGGAGAAGCACCAGAGATGGATCTTCATCAAAGCATGATGATGAAAAAAATCTAGCCTTAGCGAGTAAGGCAAGGAAAGGGAAGGGGAAGGCTTCCCATTCCAAATCAAGTTCTTCCCATGGTGGGAAGAAGATTGACAAATCGAAAGTGTGATGCTTTCATTGTCATGATGTGGGCCATTATGCTACGAATTGTCCACATAATAAATCCAAGAAGGGATCAGATGGTGAGGCACTGGCCTCATAGTTCGAATTGGATTTCACCTTCATCGCATGCATGGTTTCATAGATGGTGGGTTTTGTTTGGTACCTGGACAGTGGAGGCTCATTCCACATGACTGGCGACAATAGTTTATTCAGTACCATGGAGGAGAAGGACCTCCAGATGCGCATAGAGATGGGCGATGATGGAAAGTACCGTGTTTCAGGTGAAGGCACGGTTGTGTTTCAGAGGAAGCATGGAGCTCCTTTCTCGCTGACTGATGTAAAGTATGTGCCTGGACTGAAGAAGAACCTGGTGTTCGTCGCTATGTTGGAAGACAAAGGCTATGATGTAGTCTTTAGTAAAGGAAAGGCATTCCTGAGGCACATCGGCACGGGACAGACCAAGAGGATTGGGATTTGAGTAAAGAATATCTACAAGCTAGAGGTAGATGACTGTGTTGCATTGAGTTCCAAAGCAGAGTTGGTGCAAAGCCAAGATATCGGCGAGCTATGGCATAGAAGATTGGGCCACTTGCACCATGGGGCCTTGAAGATCATGCAGTAGATTTCTACTGGACTTCCCAAGGGTAAACTTGAGAAAGTGGATACATGCAAAGGTTGTACCTTGAGTAAGTATGAAAAATATTCCTTTTAGGATTAAGACAGTCAAGCTGGAGCAATCCTGGAGTGAGTTCATACAGATGTGTGTGGACCATTCTTGACAGCCTTCACTGCTAAACAAAGGTACTATGTTATTTTTATTAATGATTTTTCTTGTAGATGTTGAATCTACTTCATGCAGAAGTAGGATCAAACAATCTCAAGGTTTTGTGAGTTCAAAGCCTTGGTTGAGAAAGAATCTAGAAAGAAAATAAGGGCCTTGCAAAGTGGCAATGGTGGAGAGTATGTCTCTCAATAGTTTAAGGACTCTTGTGCAGCAGAAGGAATTAAATGGGAGTTGACAAAACCCCATAACCCACAGTAGAATGGGGTGGCTGAAAGGAAGAACAGAACGATTGTGGGAGCATCTTGAGCGATGCTACATGACCAAGGCCTACCATTTCATTTGTGGGCTAAGGCATGCAATACAACAGTATACTTGCATAATAGAAGCCCGCATCATATACTGGGAATGAAGACACCAGTGGAGGCTTTCTCCAGGAAGAGACTAGATGTGAGTCACTTCAAGGTCTTTAGCTCATTGGTATTTTTCCATGTGACCAAAGATGCCCGAAAGAAGCTAAAGCCAACTGCTGAGTTGGGGATACTATGGGGTACACTGATACACCCCACAACTATCAGGTGTTCTTGCCTACTAGTCAGAGGATAGTGGTACACAGAGATCTGAAGTTCGATGAGCAGAAGGCCATGCAAGTTTCCCTTGAGAGGGAGCTCAAGTTGCATGCAGAGGAGGAACTTTTGGTTCCTAAGGAGGAGGAGCCTTAGATTGATGTGGAGCAGCCGCATGCAAAGGATCCAAGAGTGGAGACATCCACTCATGAAGATTCTTCCAGAGATGGGCGAAAACACTCAAGGGAAGTTGACAGATTGATGATGGATGCGAGAGAGAATGTGGGATAGCCATCTTCTCAGCGTAGACAGAGGAGGTCACCCGAGCAGTACACTAGTTACATCGCCCTGGTTGGGGAATGTATAGAGATTGAACCATCTTTCTTCGAGGAGGAAATGCAGCAACAAGTCTAGGTTGATGCTATGGTGGAGGAGTACGACTTCGTAGTTCGGAACAGTGTTTGGGATGTTGTTCCAAGACCAGAGAACAAGTCAGTAGTGAGTTCTCGATGGCTTTACAAGGTAAAGCAAGCAAATGATGGGAGTGTGGAGAAACATAAGGCAAGGTTCGTTGCCCATGGTTTCTCACAGGTCGAGGGGATCGAATATGATGAGACTTTTGCTCCTGTAGCAAGGTACTCATCTATCAGATCGATGTTGGCACTATCAACACAAATAGTTTGGAAGATCCATCAGATGGATGTGAAGATTATGTTCCTCAATGGCAAGATTGAGGAAGAAATGTACATAGAGCAGTTGGAAGGATTTGAGACCTTCGATCATGAGTTGCATGTGTGTCGACTCAAGAGAGCTTTGTATGGGTTGAAGCAAGCACCTAGTGCTTGGTACACCAAGATTGACAGCTATTTCACTGGGTTGGGCTTCACAAAGAGTGAAGTGGATGTGAACCTTTACCACATCATGGTAGAAGGTAAGCCATTAATCGTTGTTCTTTATGTTGATGATCTGATATTGACAAGTGATGATTAGTTGATTAAGTCTTGCAAGGAGGTCCTTGCAAGAGAGTTCAAGATGAAAGACATGGGTCTCACACACTACTTTCTAGGCATGGAAGTGTGGCAGAAAGATGGGGAAGTGTTTGTGTCATAAGGCAAGTATTCCAATGAGATACTTAGGAGATTCCACATGGAGAAGTGAAAGCCCATGCAGACTCCTTTAGCAGGTAACTGGAGGAAGGAGGATGCTACTTCAAGTGAGGTAGTAGTTTCTACAGTTTATCGACAACCTGTGGGTTAATTAATGTATTTAGTGAACACAAGACCATATTTGTGCTTTGCGGTGAACCAATTGAGTCAAGCTATGGTTCAGCCTACCAAGTTGTTTTGGAGGGCAACGAAGCATGTGATGAGATACCTCAGAGGTACATATCAGTATGGATTATGGTACAGATAGACAAAGGGAGTGAAGCTTCAGGGCTTCACAGATGCAGATTGGACAGGGAGTCCATCATATCAGAAGAGCACTCAGGAGGAATTTTCAACCTTGGTTCAGTTGCAGTTTCCTGGTACAACAGGAAACAGAGGTCAGTTGCACTTAGCTCAGCAGAGGCTGAATACATGGCTGCCAGTCAGGCAGCATGTGAGACCATTTGGATTCGGAAAATTCTAGTTGGATTATTTGATCAGAGGATGGATCCAATCGTGATCTATTGTGATAATCAAAGTTGTATCAAACTCTCTGAGAATCCAGTATTTCATGACAAGTCCAAGCACATCGATATTCGATATCATCATCTTCGAGACTGTGTGGTGAAGAAGTTCATGTTGTTGCTGTGTTTTTTTACCGAGGAGCAGGATGCAGATATTTTGACTAAGGCATTTTCAAAATGAAAATTCGAGTTCCACAGAGGCAGGATTGGAGTGATAGATAATCCCTTTCTTGTTGAGAGGGAGTGTTGAAAATAGCAACAAGAAATACTAAATATATAAGTGCTAAAAATAGCATTGCTATAAATAGCATTTCGGGATACATTCCAATTTTAGTTAGTCCATGAACTAAAATTGAGAATTAAAATTCGAATTTGATCTTAGCAACTGTTTGAAAAATAATTAATTAATTCATCTTGAGTTAATTAGTTGGAGAAAATCAAACATGAAGCCTATGTGAAGACATGCAACAGTTATCCCTTTGATTGAGGAAGTTATCCCTTAATTAAGGAGATCATGATGAGTTGTACTTTGAGTTGTAATTAGTCAGTTAACTGAGTTAAGTCTAGTTAGATTAGTCCAACAATTTGTGGAACTGATTGTGAGTTTAGTTAGTTAATGCATGCATGCATGTAACTAGTGTACTTCAAATAACTGGATATTCTCTCGTAAATAACTCATGCATGTCAGTTCAGTCAGAGACTCAATTGAGATCTGAGGATGGGACAGTGTACTATCAGTTGCAAGAATATCCCCTTGAGGATATCTCTTGCATGCAGAAGGAATTCATTCCTTGAGGATTGCGCCATTATTTCTGAGTTTGGTGACTTGTGTGAGAGGTGAATTCACACAGGTGGTAGCCAAAGGACCCAGGAGAAACTGTGCAAGGAAATAGGAGGCTTGGAGTACTGAAGGAAGGCATATGTTGTGTCGATTCAGTCTATGAGTAGCATTGAGGGATTGTACTGAGAGCTGGATAGCTTGTGACCTAAAGCTTTGTGTAATCCAAAGATATTTCCACTTGTATGATAATACAGAGATCGTGGTTTTTAGCTGAGGCTTTCCCCGGAATATTCTTTTGTGTTCATGTGATATTGTTTCTTCTTCATCTGTTATATGTGTTCTATTTGATCTTGCTCAAAATCGATTAAACTTCCGCAAGTTTGTTGTAGACGTAGATCTAGTATTTTGCTTTAGTATATTGCATTATCAGGTGATCTAGAGTGGGAATTTCTACATTTATGACTATTAACAGTTATTATTGGAAATTTCAAAGCTAATTTTCATAGTTGTCATGAGTTTTTTATTACTACATATATGCACTTAGTGGTTTCAAAAACTTATACAACTCTCAAATCGTGTGGAAATTTCAACCCATAATCATGAATCCAAAAAATTGTTGACATATTTTGGGAAATTTAAGCTAGAAAATGCACGAGAAAACTTTTTAGAACATAGTACAGATAGACAATGGCCTTATATTGTATCAAAAATTCCTATTTGTATAACATGTATTTCAATGATATTAAATCAATAACAAAATACACAGTAAGTGGAGAAGATGGTTTTGCAATATCGATACTTATTTCCATTACTTCTCGTAAATGTTGTCTTTGATATTTTCAACTGCTACTTATTAAGAGTATCGTATGTGGTATTTTTCACATGAAGAATAGCAACAACTAGTAATTGCAACTGCAACAACAAATTGCAAATTTACGCAACATTGGAGACGAATATAAGTAGTAGAGAAATGAACCAATATATTTGCACTTATAAAATCAATTGGAAAGTGGTATTTGAATCTGGGAATGGAAATGAAGAGAAACATAGACATTTCCACTAGTGAATACGTTCGTGGTCTCACTTCTCAACAGATTTAGCAGTATTCAATAGATCATTTTCTGAATTGATCAAGTTCTTTCGCAATGCTCTCCACAACGTATTTCTTTTTCTGCATAATTGTTTAGGGATTTGTAATTTCTCATTACATACGTTATGAAAATAGGAACTCTAGCAAAAGTTTTGACATATGTAGTAGTCATTGCATCTTATCATTTCACTATTTCTTTCTCTTTTGCCTCTTGTATTTGCATTTTCTTTGCCCTAAATAAACAAATATTCAAAAATAAGAAATATTTACAGCTAAAATATTAGTAATAACTTCATATATGTGTCTAGATATAGCGTTTACAGAGGAAGTTGTGCGGAACAAGCATGGGCTGAGACAAAAAAGTGGTCGAAATGCAGACTCTACTTAATTAGTTGTAGAGATAGGGAGATATGCACTATTTATCACTAAAATATTAGCAACAATATCATATAAGTTTAGCAGTTGCTTCTCTCTTATTGAGAACAACAAATATGCATTGTTCAATACTAAAATATTAGCAATAATAGCCTTTAGTGCCAAGTGAAGCATTTCACACATTAAAAGATTTCTGCGCACAACAGATTTCCATTATTTAATACTAGAACAATAGCAATAAAATCCTTTTATGCTAGGTGAGTTGATCCACGCACCGAAAGCTTCCTCGGCATAATAGAAATCCTCCGCACTTCCACACATATGCCTAATTTGGAACTTATTCAAAAATATGAACACATGGATTATTTACAATTAATATATTATCAATAATAAAAGCATAAAGTATTCATTTTCAATACTAAAATATTAGTAATAAAAAAACCTTTAATGCGAACTTAGATTGTCCAACAAACATTATTGAGTTTGAGTTCCTCTACACTTCTGCACACATGCCTAATTTGAAGCGTATTTGGAAATACGAACATATGTGTTATTTACAATTTAAATATTATCAATTATATGTGCATAAATAATGTCTTTATCTACACAATGGAAACTTCAAAGCTTCTTCCACACAATGAACATTCTTTGCACTTCTTAATGTCTTATACACAAAGCTTAAGCTCAATGAAACACGGTTTTGTACACAACATTTACTAAATTGACTATTGATATGCATTATCTATAGCTAAAGTATTTTCAATAATATTACAAACAAATATTCAAAATATTTGAAAATACGATAATAAGCGTAATTTATAATTAAAATATTATCAATAATTTTGTATACACCAATCGCTTACTAAAATAGCTACTCGCTCTGGTGAAGTCTAACCCATAGAATGTGTGCAGGAAACATGTCTAGATATAGCATGTGTGGAGGAACTTCTGCAGACATCATTGTGCGGAAAAAGCAGTGTAGAATAGACATGGTCTGACACAGAAATGTGGGAGAAATCTACACTCACAACCACACCCACATTCAATATTAATGTGGTTTTGTACATATCACTTAAATAGCAGTAGTTATAACTAAAATATGAGCAATAATATTAGCAGTTAGTGCGAAGTGAGGAGATCCACACAGACAACACTTTTGCACAAGAACTATTGAGAAATGGCAATAAGAAATTCCAGTTTAATTTGTCCTTGAATTAAACTGTGAATTAAATTCAAATTCTATTATCATAGCAACTTAAAATAGTTAAATTAAGTTTATTAAACTTACTTAACTTAGGAAATTCGAGCTGGAAGTATTTTGGAAGCTATGTATATGTCCTCCCTACTTCTTAGGAGTCTAGTGTGAGCTAATTGTGGGTTGTAAAATAGAAGACTCAATTTCATGTGTCAGTTCAGTTAAATTAGTTCTCAAAATGATTGAGAGAACTAATAGTGAGTTAACAGTCAATGGTGACACTAATGAACTCCACCAATGCTACTCTAGTTAACTGAATATTTACTCATCAAAAACTCATGCATGTCAATTCTAAGAAAGACCTAGTTGAGACTAGAGTGCAGAGACATTGTACTATTTGTTTTAGATTTTTCTGAGTTGCACTAATAGTGCATGCATTCAGGAACTAACCCTTGAGGGATTGCACAATTTTTAGAGGCTTTATTTCCCTTTAAATACAAGCTATCCTCCATAGGAATTACGCATTGGAATAGAGACTTGGAGAGCTTGTGAAGAGGCTAAGATTTGGCCGTGAGCTTTCTTATGAGTTGGAGATTGAATTTACTGAGTGCTGGGATTGTTCTAGAGAGAACAAGCATTGTAATTTCATCTTGCTTTTCCGGATTAATAAAAAACAGATAGTGGGAGTGGGGTTTTGAGTTGTGGCTTTCCCTGGATATTTATTGTGTTATGTTCCTTTGATTCTCTTCCTCTATTGATTATTGTTTGCTCAATGTTTATGGTCTTCCGTTGTAAAGAGTAGACATAGATTCTTGTCTCTTGCTTTAGCAAATTGCGTTAGCTTATGAATTTATAGGATTGTCTACATGGTATCAGAGCAAGATTGTTTTTTGCACAGAGAGTTTGTAGAGCATATCTGAAAATTTATGTGAAAAAATTTCATAAACAAATTATAGATATTGATTCCTTGGGTAAATATACGCAAATTCAAACAAAAAAAAATCAGCCGAATCGGAGTTCAGAGGATGCATGGGAGAATGTGGGAGCACCCTCTTGTCAGCATAGATAGAGGAGGTCACCAAAGAGGTACACTAGATACATGGAACTTATGGGTGCATGTGCTGTGATAGAGCCATCTTCCTTTTAGGAAGTAGTGCAACAGCCAATTTGGGTTAATGCAATGGTGGAGGAGTATGACTCCATAGTTCGAAACAGTGTTTGGGATGTGGTCCTGAGACTGGAGGACAAGTCAATTATGAGCTCACATTGGCTTTACAAGGTAAAACAAGTTGTAGATGGTAGTGTGGAGAAGCATATGGCTAGATTTGTGGCCCGTGGCTTTTCACAGGTAGATGGGATTGACTATGACGAGACCTTTGCTCCTGTTGCAAGGTACTCGTCAATCAGATCTATTTTAGCACTATCAGCATAGATGGGTTGGAAGATCCATCAAATGGATGTGAATATTGCCTTCCTCAATGGCATGATTGAGGAAGAGGTGCACATAGAGCATCCCGACGATTTTGAAACCTTGGATTATGAGTCGCATGTGTCCCGACTCAAGAGAGCGTTGTATGTGCTGAAGCAAGTGCCCCATGCTTGGTACACCAAGATAGATAGCTACTTCAATGGATTGCTTCGTGAAGCGGATGCGAAACTGTATCACATATTGGTGGAAGGTAAGTTGTTGATCATTGTACTTTATGTAGATGATCTCATACTAACAGGTGATGAGAAGCTCATCAAATATTCCAAGTAGGACCTTGAAAGAGAGTTTGAGATGAAGGACATGGGGCTCTTGCATTAATTTATTAGCATGAAGGTATGGGAGAGAGATGGGGAGTTTTTTGTATCTCACGACAAGTATGCCAACGAGATACTTAGGAGATTTTGCACAGAGAACAATAAACCCATGGAAACTCCACTAGCTGGTAACTGGAGGAAGGAGGATGCCACTTCAGGGGAAGTAGTGGAAGCTACTATTTATAGGCAACTTGTGGGTTCATTCATGTACTTGATGAACACTTGACTGGATATGTGCTATGCAGTTAACCAGCTTAGTTAAGCCATGGTTAGGCCTACCAAGTTGTATTGGAAAGCGGAAAAGCATGTATTGAGATACCTCAAAGGCACTACTCAGTTTGGGTTATGGTACAAATGGACAGAGGGAGTGAAGCTTCAAGGCTTCACTGATGTAGATTGGGCAGGGAGTCCATTAGACAAGAAGAGCACATCAGGAGGAATCTTTAGTATTGGGTCAGCGGTAGTTTCTTTGTACAACAGGAAACATAGATCGGTTGCACTCAGTTTGGCAGAGGTAGAGTACATGGCTACAAGTCAGGCTAAATGTGACGCTATATGGAAGAGGAAGATCCTGGTTGGTTTGTTTGGTCAGCAGATGGATCCGACAGTGATTTATTGTGATAATCAGAGTTGTATGAAACTCTCTGAAAATCCAGTCTTTCATGATCAGTCCAAGCATATTGAAATCTGGTATCATCATCTTAGAGATTATGTATTGAGGTGGATCATGTTGTTAGATTAAATTCACATAGAGGAGCAAGATGCTGACATATTGACAAAGGCATTATCAATATGTAAATTCAAGTTTCATAGAGACAGGATCACGGTAGTTGATAATATCTTTCTTGTTGAGAGGGAGTGTTCAGAAATGGAAACAAGAAATTCTAGTTTAATTTGTCCTTGAATTAAACTGTGAATTACATTTGAATTCTATTCTCATAGCAACTTAAAATGGTTAAATTAAGTTTATTAAACTTACTTAACTTAGGAAATTCAAGTTGGAAGTATTTTGGAAGTCATGTATATGTTATCCCTACTTTATAGGAGTCTAATGTGAGTTAATTGTGAGTTGTAAAATAGAAGACTCTATTTCATGAGTCAGTTCAGTTAAATTAGTTCTCAAACTGATTGAGAGAACTAATAGTGAGTTAACAGTCAATGGTGACACTAATGAACTCCACTGGTGTTACTCTAGTTAGCTGAATATTTACTCATCATAAACTCATTCATGTAAATTCTGAGAAATACCTAATTGAGACTAGAGTGTAGGGATAGTGTACTATTTATTTTAGCTTTTTCATAGTTGCATCGATAGTGCATGCATTCAAGAACTGGCCCTTGAGCGATTGCACAGTTTTTAGAGGCTTTACTTCCCTTTAAATACAAGCTATCTTCTATAGGAATTATTCATTGGAATAGAGACTTGGAGAGCTTGTGAAGAGGCTAAGATTTGGCCTTGAGCTTGCTTATGTGTTGGAGATTGAATTTGTTGAGCGCTGGGATTGTTCTAGAGAGAAAAAGCATTGTAATTTCATATTGATTTTCTGGATTAATACAAAACAGATAGTGGGGTTTTGAGCTGTGGCTTTCCCTGGATATTTATTGTGTTATGTGCCTTTGATTCTCTTCCTCTATTGATTATTGTTTTCTTGATGTTTATGGGCTTTCGCTATAAAGAGTAGAATTAGATTCTTGTCTCTTGCTTTAGCTTGTGAATCTACAGGATTTTCTACAAGAACCTAAACGAACAAATATTCAAACTATTCGAAAATATGAAAATAAACATTATTACAATTAAAATATTAGCAATAACTTTGTATACATCAACCGCTTACTAAAATAACTACTTACTCTGAGGCAGCCTAGCCAGACACTGAGACAGAAATGTGAGTGAAATGTGGACCCCACTTAATTAGCTGTAGAGACAAGGAGATATGCATTATTTATCGCACATTGAAAGCTTCCTTTGCACTTCCACACACATACCTTGTTTGAAATAATCTAACCATATACGATATTATTGAGAAGATATGCCTTATTTAATACTAAAATATTAGCAATAAAATCCTTTGGTGCTAAGTGAGGTGATCCACACATTAAAAGCTTCCTCTGCACAATACAAATATTTCGCACATATGCCTAATCTGAAACATATTAGAAAATACAAACACATGTGTTATTTACAATTAGAACATTATCAATAATATAAGCATAAAGTATTCATAAAAAAATCCTTTAATGTGAACGTAGGCTAACCGACAAGCATTATTGAATCTGAAAATAGCTTCCACTCTGTGAAAATATTCATGCAAACATAACCAATTAAATAGGAGTAGAGACAAGGACGACCGTACAATCAAAGCTTGAAAGCTTCTTCCACGCAATGGACATTTTAATTATTATCTAGGAATATTTTTTGTGACCACAGAAGTAGTTGTACAGAAGGAGCACATGTGCAGAATTTGTGCGGAATGAGGGAAGCACAAATGAGCCTGTTATTTGTAATGCATTTTCATATTGGTTTTAATTCATATGGTTGAATGTGGAAGGGCATATAATGAAAGTTTTAGAGCTTAAATGACAAAACGACTAATTGTGCAAACGAAGCTTTTGTAGAACCGAAATAAGATGTTGGAATTTCACTTTTGTTGTGTGTTTGCGGAGACAATAATAACGACATATAGCAAATGTGGAATAATGAAAACGAAAGACAAAACCCACATTAAGGATTCACCTTTGCCGATTTTCGATTCGCAGTTGCTAGTTTCTTAGCTGATGAACTTGTTTTGTAAGGTAAATATAGATGATGACTCATTGTGTAGACAAGTGCAGATGCTCCACACTATTATCTTTCAGCAGTAAGTAGTTTCATTTTAATTTATTTTAACTAAAACATATAATAATTATGAACAAAAGGCAAAACAATGACTAATTGTGTGGAAGAAGTTATGCAGAGGCGACAATAACGACAAATTGCAAGTGCAAAAAGCTCTCTTGAATAAGGATTTAATAACGTGTATACAACAAAATGACTAGTTTTGCAAAGAAAGCCATGTAGAAAAGAAATAATATGTTTGAATGTGGCTTTCGTTGTGTGTTAGCAGAGGCAACAATAACGACATATTGCAAATGCAAAATGAAATTTCGACCCCATGTTAATGACAAAATGCACAACAAATGGTTGTTTGATCAATTAATTAACCGTAGAGGGAGGGACTATGCTACATCGTGCCTATATAAATTTGTTGATATTTTTATTTGTTGAAAAAAAATGGTTTTCTCTTCTTTTTACTTGGTCTAGCCACCACTTACTGCGCCAAGAGGAGCTCTACAACCAAATATAGGAGTGATGTGTAGGTTTAATGTAAGAAAGTTTGTCAACATTTTTAAATGTAGGCTTAATATGTTGAATTTATATTAACATGTCCAGTTTCTAATATGTAAAATATTGGTAAACAAATTTTACATATAGAGAGATGTTGTAGTGTTTGCAGTAACTTAAAATTAATAAGAATAATAAATTGAATTTGTTACATTGTAATTTTGTTTTTATTAATAAAATTATGAATAATTTTTTAGATAAAAGAAAATCATAATATACATATTACATTAAAATATATAACTTAGAAGTAGTAACAACAAGTTAAGTTCTATTTAAACTTATAAAATAGAATAATGATTATGTAAATATATTTAAATTTAATTAATACGCACATAAAAACTTTAACACTTATAATAACATAAACAATATAACAATATACTTAACCATGGATATCCACATTTATTTTTTCATAGATATTATTAACTTGTAAATAGGCTTTGTTACAATACCATGAGCCAATACCATGGCTCATCAATACAACATGCCCAAAAACCATCTCTCATTTCACAATCAAAATATTTTATCTGAATTTAATTTTATAACATTTTTTTATTAAATCTAAAAAAACAAAAATTATAATTACTTCTAAGATATATCTACACCTCTGTCACATTAAAATATATAAGATATAAATAGTAGTTATACATTAAGA
>APFE030683345.1:0-12059 GCA_000404065.3 Pinus taeda | reverse complement strand
TCACATTGAAAAAGAGCTAGAGGAGGACTCGATAAGCCTTCCAGCAGAACAACATTGTGGTGATCTTTTCCATCTTTTTGGTCTAGTATCTTCTGGGGAGATTGTTATTACACCAAGTCTACCTAATGCAGGAATTGGGGAGGCTTATGATCCTAGGGGATTGAAGCGTAAAATAGATAAAGATAAAGCAAGTCGAGATCCCCAGTTTATAAAACCAAAGGTCCCATGGCCAAGAGAGGGCGAACTTTGTTCACGTCAAGAGAGGGGTTTTCCTGGGATTCAAGTGCTTATGCATCGTGCAGCAATTCCCATGAAGGAAACTATTACTAGAGATTTGAATGATAAGGACCAGACGGAAGACAATGCAGGTGGACAAGTTGATCATTGTGATTTACAGTCTAGCCTGAGCATGGTAAATTCCAATTGTAACATTGAATCCAACCATTCTTGTGATCATTTAGAAAATTCAAATTCATCACACATAAATTATCATGTATTGTCGTTGGAAGCTCTTGTAAATTTTGTTGAAGCCTTTGTCTCCCCAAGAATCATTGAGGGAGATCAGCCCGATATCTTTGAGCCTGAATGGTTTGAGACAGCCTTGGATGCCAATTCCACCTGAAGGTTATGTTGCACTAGGTTGTGTTGTATCAAGAGGGAGGGAACAACTATCATTATCTTCTTCTCTATGTGTTTCAGTTGCTTTAGTAACACCATGCCCTCTTAAGGATTGTTTTTTCTTCAATTATCCCCAATTGAACTTTGAGAGCAAAATGCATGCATTTTTGGCATGTTGATAATTCTGTAGGATCATTTTTGCCTAGACAATCAGAAATTGTTCATATAAAGGGGAAAGCCTATGATTTTCTTTATGTCGTGTATGGTTACAATCAAGAATGTGCTGGGAGAAGGTGACAACACCAGGCTCGACATCAAGATCAAATTGGATAAAGAAAACAAGATACTGTCAATTCGAGATCATGGGATAGGAATGACTAAGGAGGATCTCATAAAAAATATGGGGACAATTGCCAAATCTGGAACTTCAGCTTTTCTGGAACAAATGCAAAAAGGTGGAGATTTGAACCTTATTGGCCAGTTTGGAGTAGGATTTTATTTAGTCTACCTAGTTGCTGACCATGTGGAAGTTATTAGCAAGAACAATGATGACAAACAGTACATATGGGAATCGAAAGCTGATGGAGCTTTTGCGGCATCTGAAGATACAGAGAATGAACCACTTGGACGTGGCACATAGATCAGATTGCACCTTAAAGATGAAGCCAGCGAATATTTAGATGAGACTAAATTGAAAGATCTGGTAAAGAAATATTCTGAAATCATTAATTTCCCCATCTATCTCTGGGCAAGCAAAGAAGTTGATGTAGAGGTCCCAGCAGATGAAGAATCAGAATCCAGCGAGGAAGAGGAAAAGAGTGAAAGTTCCTCAGATGAAGAAGAATCAGAGGGCGAGGAAACTGAAAACAAGTCTAAGACGAAGACAGTCAAAGAAACAACTTATGAATGGGAACTTCTAAATGATGTCAAGGCAGTCTGGCTCAGGAATCCAAAGGAGGTCACTGATGAAGAATATGCCAAATTCTACCATTCTCTGGCAAAGGATTTTAGTGAGGAAAAACCCTTAGCATGGAGCCACTTCACTGCAGAAGGTGATGTTGACTTCAAGTCCATTCTATTTATTCCGCCAAAGGCACCCCACGACCTTTATGAAAGTTACTACAGTGCCAAGGCCAATATCAAGTTGTATGTCAAGTGTGTTTTCATTTCTGATGAATTTGAAGAATTCCTTCCCAAGTACCTAGGCTTCCTTATGGGTATTGTAGATTCAGACACTTTGCCAATGAATGTATCACGAGAAATGCTTCAACAGCACAACAGTTTGAAGACAATAAAGAAGAAGTTGTAATATCTTTTGGTGGTGATTGGCATTATTTGTGAGTAAACCTTTCAGGAGCTCGCTGCTGGATTTGATCAAGAAGCAGTGGTTGTGGTCATGGCACGATTGGCTTCATTAAAAATGGAGACAGAGTGCTTGTTGGATACTTGCAGGATGAGTTTGATGCAATCCGTTGGTTGGACAGATCATTGATCCACTTGTCCTCCAGGTTTGGAGATTATCGGAAGGATGACACTTCTTCCTTTAGTTTTTCACCGAGATTTGCAATATTTCCTCAGTTTATCTTCCACTTACGCCGTTCTCAGTTTGTTCAGGTTTTCAATAACAGTCCAGATGAGACTGCATATTTTCGGATGATCTTGAACAGAGAGAATGTCGGCAACTCAGTTGTGATGATTCAACCATCATTGATATCTTACTGTTTCAATGCACCTCCAGAGCCAGTTCTCCTTGATGTTGCTTCCATTGCTGTTGACCGAATTCTTATCTTAGATGCTTATTTCACTGTAGTTATTTTTTATGGAACGACTATTGCACAATGGCGAAATGCTGGCTACCAAAACCAACCAGAACATCAGGGCTTTTTTGAGGCTGCCACGTTGACTACTACAGAGATTACATTTACATTGTAAAGAAGAAGCTAATTCGCAAAGCTTTAGATATGATTCGTCGAATTGCAGAAGAGGACCATGATGAATCAGATGCAAAGGGAATTTGGTCATTCTCTGGCCATTTTTGCATCACTTCAGTCCAGATTAGCTCCAGACAGCAGGATTTCGGCCTCAGCATGCTACCAGTACACAGTCCTCCTTTATTATGCAGTTTTGATTCATTTTTTATAATATTTCGATCGGCCAAGCGCCGAAACCTCCAGAAGCCTGCAGAAAGCGCCACAGCGGCTATTTTTGCCATAAAGAGATTAAAAAGGGTGATTGAACAATTCAAATACCTTCATCAAAGTCAAAGAGGCAGCTCTAAGCCTTTAAAACTCACCAAAACATAGTTAAAGCTATTAAAGACTATTCATATCAGATTTTAAAGGAATCAGTGCCACTTAAGGGCAGCGGAACCGCCTAAACGATACCGACAAAAGGATTCCATGCGCAGTTATTACAGAGTTATGTCCATGAGGCCAGCGCACAGCTCCAGGACCACCGTTCGACCATTTTGAGGCTGCTCTCTCATACGCAGCCCTCAGTTGCATAACTTCAGTTGCCAGCTGCCCCAGAACACTTGTTTTAGATATTTTATGCATTCATTACCAGCACAACTTAGCATTAAAAACTTTATTACTACAGATCTCTTTGGGATCTGTTTTGTTAGATATTTTTCAATGATTTTTCACTTGACAGCGGCTCAAGGGCCAGCATGTAAATTTTTTCTATTTAAACAGCCCTCTAGACTGTTTTGTGGGAGTTGGTTGGTTGATAATCTCATTTGAGATTTGCGTTGTATGCTTTGAGAGATTTAATGAACAGAGATTGTTGGAATACCTTGTGTTTGGACTGTTTAATGTGGATTTGATGGCTGAAGAATAGATTACAGGATTCTTGTGCTTCTTCATGGAACAATAGGTTTTTCTCACCTGTATTCAGTTGCTATGTTTGCTATATCATATCTGTGTCATGATCTAAAATTGCAGGAAGAAAGAATAGCTCAGATGTCACATAGCCATGCTCTGTCCTCAATTCCTGTTATTTCTCTATGTTTTCTTCTGAAATCGTTATGAATATGGATACTTATTCGCTCATATCTACACTAGTTCCTCCATATATGAATATTGTTTAGGAATTTCTTAATTGCTCCTATATAATGTTCACTCACCTTCCCTCTGTTAGCATAATGAAAGCTACTTAGCTGTCTTTCATTCCCTGACATCCATTTCATCCTCATTCAAGCCTGATATTAGTCCTTGTTTAACTATTATGCTCTGTAGTTCCTTCTTTGCCAAAGAAAACACACCAGCAGCCCTTAATCCTTGACTCCATGCCCAATGCTCTAAACTTCTTACGCTTCGCATGCCAACTCTGCCTGAATAGATCATCCATCCCACCAAACTCAAACAAAAACCCATGTGCATCATATCTAGCCTGAAATCATTCCCTAAACAAAGTTAAATCCCAAAGAGAGAACCCTCTCTGACTGCTGGTAGGCTAGGACCGGCAATCCAAATCTTGGTCTGTGGTTACCTCGGCCGTATCCCTTAAGGAGCCAAGGGACAACCTGAGTGATAACATAATGGCGACTCCGCTGGGGACCTAAATCATTTTGTTCATCACTGTAAACCCCGTTTTCTCCATTCTGGAGAAAGTGCTCCTTTTCTTCAGAACTTTTCATGTTTAGTTCTGATCTTTGATGGTGGAAAGAGATCAGGCACTCCAAAGTTAAGGCATCCACCTGGCGACTCCACTTCATTTTCAATCAAGACTCCACTGAGGAATGAACCAATTCTACAACCAAATAGTCCATATTCCAAAGCAGTAACAGTACGACAGGATGACCGGGTTCATGGAAGATCTTTCATTTGATAAAGCTTTAGATGAATTCAGGGAGAGTTTATCAGAACTTCAGCTTGATGAAGAATTTTTTAGTTTGGTGTTGTTAAAAACAGCAGGACGCCCGCATAACCTTTTTCTTGATTTATTTGTTGAAAGATATGAAAATGAAATTGAACTCTTGCAATCTCAAATTCAGTCATGTAATTTTCGCGATCCTAAAGAATTTTTCCAAAATCTTCCTTCCCCAAGTCATGAGGAAATGGTACTACCTTCTGACTTACAGATTGAGGATAATTATGCTTTTAAGGCAAAGACTGAAGAATTAGTTGCAGGGCTTATTACCGAGGATGCAGCTGTTCCATCCGACCAAGAAGGTCCAGAAGAAACTATCCCACATGATGTTTTTATTGATCCTATAGCAGACTACATGGAACTTCTTCTTAACTAAAGTTCTTTAGCATGCTTTCTCTATGAGGACCAAATACATCAGCAGGGGCCTTTCTATGCCACAATTTTGATTATGGGGGCACATGACCGAATAGTGCTTCCAATTTCATTAACAATCAGTCAGCCAGTTCATCTCTTTCTACAGTTGCTTAAGTGGCTGCACTGGTTATTTGATTTCACCTAACAGCAAAGTAAGTGTTGATTAGAATAGGTAGGTAGGATTAATAAGGCAGCCGGCAAAGGGAATTTTGCAGAGTACAACAACAATTAAAGATTAAGGCATTCTAACCTACTGTTCTTGACTTTTCGCAAGGAAAATCCATCCCCAAGTGGAGCCACTGTTAGCCTCCTGCTGCAGCAGGTTATTCATCTTTCATGATCGACATGTTTATAGGCCAAATATGTCATACTTTGCAAGCCGCAATGTTCCATATTTTCTACTGAGACAAGGAGGGCACAAACGTTGTCTGCAAGCATTTGGGACAGACCAGTGTGATGACCGAGACCCAAACGAGAGGAAGCACAAGAGTTCATTCTTCAATTGGTAGTACTTTGGAATGTCCAGTGGTTTAGTTGTGTCTATATCTATGCTCATGTACATTCAAGAAGAATTTTGGATGGGGTTTGGGGTTTTGTATCCCAACCTTGGCAATGGCAATAGCACTCTCTGTTTTCAAGTGTGGGACAAGATTGTACCCAATTGAAAAAACCATGTGTTCAGAAGGATAGTTTTTGTGAAGGAGCTGGAAAAGATTTGGATTTCTACAAGGATAACCAAGCTGTGGGAGAAGAACAAAATAATTACAAGAAATCGCATTGTGAGGGAAGCCATAGAGAGGGAGAAGATGAAGATGAAGAAGAAGATGGAAATGAAGACACATTTATTAATCATATTAGTGCTCTGTCTAGGCTGAAGCCTATGCGAAAGAGGCAATTTCCCTGGAATGACAGATCTTTGATTACTAGCTATGCAAGATACAGAGCATCCTTGGGGGCTCGATTTCATTAGCTTGATTGGGTTTCAATACCTGGTTTTCCAGCTCCACCAGAGACTTGCCGAAGAAGCATTGCTTCTTTCAAGCATGAACCATCAGTTAGGAAAGCTTTGATGAATCTTTGTACATTGCTTGCCACACGCTATGCAAAGCATCTACAACAACTGGAAGAGGAGTAACCTCTAGACAATGATAATGCAGGAACCTCAAAAGGTCTTGTAAGATCATTGGCTGGAAGTACTTGTGTTCGTAGTCAGAATGCCTCTGCTAATCCTAGCCAGTTGTATGCCCTGTGGGATGATTTTGAAGAACCAAGTATTGCAGCTGCAGTAGATGAGGTTATGAGATGCAAATCCATGGCTAAGTTAACTATAGTGAAAAGGTCTGGGGGTTCTACCTCATATGTGACAAAATGGTCTGAGTCTATTCCATCAAAGAAATTAACTTCCAATGTTCCTATAGATAACGGTGTTGATCCTTCTTGTGGTGTCTAACATGAACATTCTTCTGCAGTGAGTACACATAATGTATCTTCCTCTACATCTACACGTGTGACACTGGAGGTTAATGCGGGATCCACGGGTTGCATGGTGGCTTCCTACTCTACTGATGAGCATCCACCAGGTCGACTGAATAATGGAGGAGGTAGAACGAGGGCAAATCGTCGTCAAATACCAAAGAAGGTGCAAAAATTGCTTCAGAATGAGGATCTCAGTACTAAAAAACTAGGGCATAAGTCTGTTGCAGTGGCAAATGCCGTGGAACTCATCAAGCTTGTTTTCCTGAACTCCTCAGCAAGCACTGAGGTACCCAAGGTGTTAGTGGATACCCTCCGGCATTATAATGAATTTGATGTCTTTGCAACCTTCAACTTTCTTAGAGCACATGGACTTGTGGTTGTTGGTCATGGTGTTCAACCAATTGTGCTTTCGCCAAAGTTTTTTCCATAATGCTTCTGCATCGCCTTTTCCAATAGGGACAGGAGAAAAATCATCTAAATTTGCAAATTGGCTAGTTCACATTGAAAAAGAGCTAGAGGAGGACTCGATAAGCCTTCCAGCAGAACAACACTGTGGTGATCTTTTCCATCTTTTTGGTCTAGTATCTTCTGGGGAGATTGTTATTACACCAAGTCTACCTAATGCAGGAATTGGGGAGGCTGATGATCCTAGGGGATTGAAGCATAAAATAGATAAAGATAAAGCAAGTCGAGATCCACAGTTTATAAAACCAAAGCTCCCATGGCCAAGAGAGGGAGAACTCTGTTCACGTCGAGAGAGGGGTTTTCCTGGTATTCAAGTGCTTATGCATCGTGCGGCAATTCCCATGAAGGAAACTATTACTAGAGATTTGAATGATAAGGACCAGACGGAAGACAATGCAGGTGGACAAGTTGATCATTGTGATTTACAGTCTGGCCTGAGCATGGTAAATGCCAATTGTAACATTGAATCCAACCATTCTTGTGATCATTTAGAAAATTCAAATTCATCACACATAAATTCTCATGTATTGTCATTGGAAGCTCTTGTAAATTTTGTTGAAGCCTGTGTCTCCCCAAGAATCAGTGAGGGAGATCAGCCTGATATCTTTGAGCCTGAATGGTTTGAGACAGCCTTGGATGCCAATTCCACCTGAAGGCTATGTTGCACTAGGTTGTTTTGTATCAAGAGGGAGGGAACAAATATCATTATCTTCTTCTCTATGTGTTTCAGTTGCTTTAGTAACACCATGCCCTCTTAAGGATTGTTTTTTCTTCAGTTATCCTCAATTGAACTTTGAGAGCAAAATGCATGCATTTTTGGCGTGTTGATAATTCTGTAGGATCATTTTTGCCTAGACAATCAAAAACTGGTCATAGAAAGGGGAAAGCCTATGATTTTCGTTATGTCGTGTATGGTTACAATCAAGAATGTGCTGGGAGAAGGTGACAACACCAGGCTCGACATCAAGATCAAATTGGATAAAGAAAACAAGATACTGTCAATCCGAGATCGTGGGATAGGAATGACTATGGAGGATCTCATAAAAAATCTGGGGACAATTGCCGAATCTGGAACTTCAGCTTTTCTGGAACAAATGCAAAAAGGTGGAGATTTGAACCTTATTGGCTAGTTTGGAGTAGGATTTTATTTAGTCTACCTAGTTGTTGACCATGTGGAAGTTATTAGCAAGAACAATGATGACAAACAGTACATGTTAGGTACCTATACCAATAGGTTTCATTTTTCATGATTGGCAGGGGAAGTGCCAATATGATCTACTTTGATGATACAAAGATCTCATATTTTTGTAGAGAAAGTATACCTACATCTGGTTGATGCTGCCCTACCTCAGAATGGGTGATCCAACAGCCGAAGTTGGGTCATGCCAGGTTTCGATTTTTGTTGTAGATTAGAGAAAGAAACCTGTCCAAACAGCGCAATCTTGGTAGGTAAAGTAGATAGGTAGAGGAAGAAGGTTCCCAACTGTTTAATCTGTGGCCTTGGAAGCAATAAGGGTTTGCAAATCTAAGTGCACCCTCCTTGGAGTAACAAAAAATGCTAGGCAGTAGAGTGGGTAGGCAGAGGGGGTTGCAGAAAGCATGGTTCATGGCATTTCACTGGCCTAAAGCAAAGGTAAAAACATGGTGCCAGTACAAATGGCCTATTTGCAGCAGTCTTACAGAAACTTAATGGAGCATGTCTAACTTCCAAATCACCCCCTATCACATTCATGACTAGCATCCCTATGCCACCCATGTTCACAAAGAAAGTCAAAGTCTTTTGTTGGGTCTAGTCTCTTTAAGAGCCACATTTCTTGTGCAAATACTCTTTTCATTTTGATCTACTTCCAAAAAACTAAGTTGATTTTATATAAACAACACTTAGTATTCCACCCCCCCATCCACCTCTTTCACTCATATTAACTACTAACCTATCACTATTTAACTCCCTATACCCCCTATTCCCCTATTACTATGTAAAACTTGGCAAAAAACCCAAAAAATCTAAGTATCCCCTCCCCTGAGCATTATAGCTCTATGTATGATTTTCAATGTCTTCAAGCGCTAAAAACATTTGAGCGCGACCCAAAGAGTGCTAAATAATTAATCCTGGGATTAATCCGAGACTTGCTCGAATTAATTAGCCAAAAACCCGCTTTGCAAGTTAACCTTTGTAAAAATCCATTTAACCCGTAACTCTGCAAAACAACCCGAAAACCCACTTTTGCTAATGTTTCCGCCGGGCTCGCCTTTCCAAAATATTAATATTTTATGTTGCCCCGCCTTCCATATCGTATTGGCAACTCATCAACCCGTCGACTGTCGGATCTGGGCTTTCCCATCCGACGGCCCACATGCATATCGGACGAGCCTCCATGACTGAAAGATACCACCCGAGAAACTGTCAGAGGGTGACGTCAGGCCTCTGCCACGCGTCACCCCGAGATTTTCTCGGGTCGCCTTCTGACAATACCTCAACCGTATAGAAGGCGGTCCGAGAAAACCCACTTACCACTCAACTATACCGCCTGCCCACGCCAGCGCCACGCCTGCCCACGTCACTTCCACTTGGCACCTTGTCAGCACCCCCACCCGCCAGCGCTCCAACGTGTTCTCCACCTGTGCAATCCCCGTGGACCGCCCACAGACTGCCACGTCACCCGGTGACGTCATGCTGACATCACCCGACCCTAACCCCACCTGATGACGTCATGCTGACGTCATCCGAAAAGCGCGCAAATGCCCAAAAAGTCCATATTTTAGCCAATTTTCACATTTTTTTCTCACTTTTGTAAACTGAACTATTGCTCACCTTTGCATGTAATTTACGACCACCTGTCACCAACCTACAAAAATCAACCTGAAGGACGTTGGCGCCTCCCACCTGCCTGCATTTGCGACCATTTCCGGCAATTCACCAGGTATTTACCCAAAGCATCCCCTCAGAGCTTGCTTCTGTCCATAATTCTACAGCACTCAATTAAAAAGAGTAATACAACCTGTATTTACCAACAAATTCTCGGTAAACCAGAGCTCCTTCACAGTTGCAGGGTCGAAATTCGCTCACCGAACCCATATACAGTCACCTTTTCCTGAATTCCCACTCTGTCCGCGCATTCGTGGACTGAAAACCTGAAAGGCATAATTCACTGGAAAAACAGAGTTGCTAGTCCCTGCAGTCCCTAAATTAACTCCCTTTGAGCATTCTACGCCATTTGTCACCACAGTTGCCTCATTTACCCTTACAATTGGCTTTACTTCTGCAAAATTAGCCCTCTGCATTCTCCTGCCCACTAAAGCCAGTTTCAGTACAAACTCACAAGTACTACCCAGCCATGGAAACACCAGTAGCCCTGAATGTTCTGCCTCTGAACGCCCCACACACAGAGCTAGAGTGGAAGGCCCTGGGTGATAGAGATTACCAGATGTTAGACTGCATGTCCATGACAGCCAAATTCAATATTCACCTGTTGAATGAGTTAAAGGCCCAATATCTTAGCGGGGCTGATACCTTAGGAATTTGGGACTCCCACATACCCATTTACAACCTTCCTCAAGTCAATGTCCTCCCAGACTTGATAAATCAATGCAGGTCTAGCTATGACCCCTGTCAAAGAGCCGTTCTCAGCCCCTCAGGCTCAGTATTGTTCCATATCACCCCTGAGACCATCAATGAAATGCTGCACTTTCACACTACAAAGCCCCTAACCCCTCTCTCCATCCATGACTTAATAATGAAAGGGGGCAAGCTGTCCAGTGCTCAGATTGACAGGATTAGTCAGTTGTTTATCCAGCCACAATTTGAAGCTATGAGCACCACCCTTCCTATAGCTTATCAGTATCTCAATGAGCTGGGCAAAATGCTGGTGGATTTTATCAGTTACATCCTGGGTTATGGGTCATATGAGGATGTGGATGAAACCATTATGGCCATGCTATCCATTTTCTCCCCAGGAATGCCTCCTGCTATACATTATGATTTTGCCACTTTTATTACCAATAAGATTCATGAGCAATTAATGAATCTAGAAAGGGAAAAAGGTGTTTAAATACACCAGGTACATATATCATTTATTCTTGTTTTATCAGCCTAATGCCTTCCCTGTCCCTCTCAAAAAGCTAGATGCCCAGGGAAGCTCAAGGTCTGTTGTGTTTTGGTCTTCAGTCTGCCATCTTCTAGCTTATTCGCCTTACACCTACTGTGAATTCATTGACCTATTCATCCATCCAGCTATGACCTTGTTATTGGGTGTCCCTCCTCCCAGATTGACAGAGGAAATGCAAAGAATCCTTCACCTCTCAAAGGCCTACAGCATTGGTGATTGGTACTTTTACCAAAACCACAGAGTAATCTGAATATATGGCTGCGAGTTGAGTCCTTATAGGTTGCCAAGATATGTCCCTATGAGACTCTTTTCCCTAGAGTACTTTAGGCAGTTTGGAAATGCAGACTTTGTCCATTTCCAAAGCAAAAACAAGAAGGTGCAACTGAAGGTGAGAAATCAGCTAGGCCCTTTTCTGTATAATAAAAGGGAGGAAGGATGGAAGGAAGCTGACCTGATCCTAGATACCCTCAGACTGCAAACCAGCTTCAAATGGGTGCCTTATGACCCCAACCACTTCATTTCCCTCAGGAGGATAAAATACAAATTGGGTGGCTACACTCACATTAAATTGCCTCATATTGAGCAGTATGCCAATACTTTAAGCTGGAAAGAGGGCACCCTAGAAGAGCCCATTGGTAGAGATCAAATGCTACAAAGAGAGGCAAGGAATCTTGAAAAAGAGGCTGACTTGGAAACTTGTGGGCAGGTTTCCTCCTCTTGTCAAAGGCAAATTGGAGCAGCTGTCTCATCTTCCACAGCCCAGCAGCAAGCAGCCGGAGTTGCCCAACCGGAATCAAACAAAGGTAAAGGCAAGTAGGTGGAGCAGGAACAACCACCTCCTAGGACAGAGCAGAAAACAGAACAGCAAGTAGAAAAGGAGGTTGAACAGCAAGAAGAACATCAAGAAGAGGGGCATCCTATGCAGCAAGAGCAAATGGCTGAAGCCCCAACACCTACTGAGCAACATGCTCAAGAGAATATGCCTTCTGGGCAAGAAAAGGCAGTGGAGGCCTCAGTGCTTCAAACTCCACAAAAGGAGGAAAAGGGAAAGAAGAGGGACAGAGAACAGGAGACTCCCCTCACCACGTCAACAAATCAAGGGGAGAAAAG